>CAJHUC010002938.1:0-170259 GCA_905146915.1 Ostreobium quekettii
CATGGGTTCCCCTTCTGGCGGTAACATGATCGTATTTGCCAGCTGTTGGTCAGGAGCACGTACAGTACTGAACTCCTCAATTCCCAAACTGTGAAAGATGGCTTCATCTGTAATGGTGTCACATTCTGAGATGTCATCTGCAAATTCCGATGGGTTCGCGACTCCCATCAAAACTACACCACAGGTTTGGTCACCAGAGAAATCCATCTCCCGAAGATGACGCACAGGACGACTCAGCAGATCAGCCCCCTTGTTCTCTACCCCCGGGACAAACTTGATTTGAAATCCAGGCTCATTAGCAATCATCCATGCCCATCTATTATAGGCACGTACATCAGTGTCATACACCGTGCCTGACTGAGCCTTTGTTACTAAACTATGACTATCTGTTTGTATCACCACCGGCAGGTCTCCACGATACGGCTTAGTCCGCTGACAGGCCCATTGCATTGCCCCCAACTCCCCAAGATAGGACGAGGACATTTTTGGCCATTTCTTACTGCCCAAATCCACCAGCCGATGCTCCCCATCCCGGCAGGCAAACAACATGTAACCCACATGATTATTCGCCCAGTCAGTATTCAAAACGAAATGGAAACTGTCAGACTGGCCACCAGGTAGCATTAGCCACTCAGCATTGTCCAAAGCTGCCCGAAAAGCAGCCACCACATGCTGATTCAGCTTGGCTATATCCACCTTCTCACCAGCCTTCAACTTCCGCAAGTCTTCACGCGGTGGGCCCAGTATTATTTCAATGTTCTTCACAGTCCGACGGGTATATTCCAGGATACCAATCACTCTTTCCAGATCTTTTACCGTACGGACATCCCCAATCTCCTTCATCTTCTGCCTAATAAAGTGCTGAAGTCCAACTTTCCCATCTCGAATCAAATACCCCAGGAAAACCATTTCCCGTTCACACCATTGTACTTTATCAAAGTTTACCTTTACCCCAAAGTGCTGGAACCGACCAAAAATGTCTAATGCCACTGCCCGTAGTTCGTCAGGTGTCTCTCCACCCCCCAGTACATCATCGCTGTACTGAGGTGCTACTATGTCCCACAGAATTTCAGCTACTCTTTCCCCAAACAATGGGGATGACCATTTCCACCCCTGCGGTAATCTAACCCACCTAAACCGGTCAGCCCCAAAAGTGAATCCAAAAAGATGTGACAGCACCTCATCTACAGGAACCCCAAAGAACCCATCTTTCAGATCTATTTTAATAAAGTACTTCCATTTGGGACATATTTCCCAGATCTTTCTCCACACATCCACCTGGGAAGTACCTACACTAGCAAAGTAGGTGTTCAGCTTTCGGAAGTCGTTGGTGAAGCGGTATGTTCCATTCGGCTTCCTGATGGGGAGTAACGGTGACATATAAATGTCTTCCCCAACAGATACCCTTTTCAAATACCCCCTTCTGATATAATCTTGAAGCTGGTCCCGGACCAGCCTCCGGTCCGACACAGATTCAACCATATACTGTGTCCGTACACCACACTCAGGCGGGGGAGTCCATTGGACTTCAGATGCACGAACAATCAACCGCCTCATTGGTTCTTTTACAGGATGCTGACTCAGGTCCCCCACTTCTGGAAACATTCCCATGACTTCCCTCTGAATCAGCTCCCCTGTCACCTCAGAGTTCTGAACCGATACCACCTCCTTCACCCCTTCGGCAAACCGCTGAATCCGTACCCCCTCCTGCTGTCACTACCAGATCAGATACGGTCCCTGGCTTACTAAGCCCACACGTCAAAGTGACTTTCCCTTGACACAACACCTTATATGGTGGGTATACGATTGTCACCTCCCCAGGAGGAAGAAAACATGCCTTCCCAGCCATTATAGATACTGACGACTCATTATTAACCCGGACAGCTGTACCACCCTTTTTATCTAAACTCCATAGTTGTACTAAAGTGGCGACACCTCGACGATTATTCAACCCCTGGTCAGTTCCAGACTCTAGTTTTTTGAATCCATCACCTCAGCGTCTCCCTCCTTCACTACTGTGACGTAGGCAGAACACTTGATGACGTTGCCCGTTCCGAAGTCCTTCAGCTCCCGAGACAAGCAGTCCACTCCCAAGCTGAGGTCATGTAGTGTCGGGAAACCAATGATAGGATGCTTCACATCGGGGGAAACAAGGAAATTCACCCCCTTCCGTATCTGGGACGACGGTCCGATACGCAGCGAAGTCCTGATCTTCCCGACAATCTGTCCCATCTTGCCGTCAAATCCCATGACAGCTGGCATCTGTCCCTGCTTGTTGTACGGGATGCTCCTCTCCTCCACCATCCCTTGTGGCAGTATGTTGACCTCAGATCCCGTGTCAATCAAACACCGGTCAAACTCCCTATTGTGGATCAGGGCGGCAGCAAACATCAGTGTCCTGCCATCCACCTCAAACTGGGAGTCTTCAATGACGTCATCATTTATAGCCGTTGCCGTACTGGTCGATGGAAGTGCCTCTGTCCCCGTCAGGGCCTCCTGTGAGGTGGCATTCATTTCTCGGATGATGGCCGCACGCCTTCTCTCCTGTTTCCGCCTGCGTGCGTCAGCTTCAAACTGAGATATCTTGTGGCGGATACAATCTTGGGGTGGATGGAAGCCAGCCTTACAGATTGGGCACAGACCCGCCTTGTCCGCCTTCACCTTCACATCAGGGGGCTGCATAATCTCAATCTTCGGTGGCAGTTGGACACCTTCACCCACCACCTTCGCCAATTTGTCCGCCAGATTCATCAGCTTCTCCACCTTGGCCAGTCTCTTGTCGAGAGTTGCCTCACCTCCCTTCTTCCCTGACAGGCTCTTCCAGAACTGCCACGTGTCATGGATGGCCATGAAAATGGGAAGCTTCCAGAACGCCTTCCAAGCAGAGTGGATCAACTGCACCACCTCTGTCACGCGTCGTACAGTCGTCACACTGATGTTGATGCCAATAAAGACGACAATGGCGGCGATGACTTGACCCAGAATGTTCATGTTGCCCCGGGCAACATAACTCATGGTCTTCAATGACTGGAGCATGTAGCCGTACGGATTGCTGACGAACTCTGACGGGGCGCACAATGCAGCATCCACCATGTACAGTACACACGTGCGGACAGAAGTGCAGTTCACAATGGATGGCGCCACCAACGTCATCTTTGATGACGCATCTTCATGGTCAGTCTTGGGGCCACTATGCGCACTCGGTCCGTCACTCTCCTCCTCCAGCTCCAGCTCTTCGACGATCCATTCACGCTCGGCACCCCACATCCCGTCCCATGCTCGACGGAATAACGACTTCTTGGCTGATCCCCTCGACGATTCCTCCCGTACAGCCAGCACCAGGGTAGAAATCTTGTCACTCATCTCCCGCATGGCCACGCGATGTCGCCTCAGCTCCTCGCGCGCCGCCGCATTCTCCTTTGCCAGCGCAATGATCCTCCTGTCTTCCGCTGGCGACTCACTTCCGCCTAACAGATAAGGTGTAGATGACGGTGGGTCCAGACCGTCGAATCGCAGTCCGGTGGCCTCGAAATCATCATCCGAGGCAGTCGGGCCGATCGTATCCGACACATCTTCCACCGTCAGGGAAACCACATGTCCACATAACGCGATGACCAGTCCCAGGATGCATGCCCATGCTCCGAAACCATGCAAAGATCGGTGCCGACCGATGGCACGACCCTTCGGGGCTTGCGCAATGGAATACGACATGCGGAATCGATAACACCGCGTCGTATAGGGATGAGAATCGCTTCACACAGGACGCTGGGCTTATCCCCCGCAAGGGAACCACCCGCCCGACCTTCAGGTCCCACCCTCAGTCAGAGAGGCGGCCTGTTGAGGTGCACCGACCGTAAGGAGCAAATGTCTTACAGACCGGGGGCGGCTACAATGCGCACCCCCGCCTTCTTATACATCTCCCATGTTCTCTCATACGACAAAATCCAAAAAGGTTCACTCCACGGTCCAAGGGTACATCCAGATCTCACCACAGCCTCACATCTCGATTCTCTATCCTTCTGACCCGACGCTCCACCCCACCGTCCAATTCACCAGACTCAACTGATCCTACTCCCCCTTAATATGTCACTTTCAACGCAAAAACATCTCCCAGGTGTCCTCCCGTCAACCCCTGGGCATTCCCTTGATCCCCATATACGGTCCAGTCAGGGTCTACCTGTCACATCAATAGAAAACCTACCCGGCCGCTGGGTCCCGCGCTCCGCGACCGCACCGTCACCCATGCTTCTCAGCGGAGGGCGTCTCCTCGCGGTCGAACTCGGGAATGGGCTTGTGGCCCTGGAGCCACCCCTGAATCTCCACTCGTATGGCGTCAAACCTCCACTGCTCCTTGATGTCCATGTCGCGGGCATGCCATTCGCCTATGGCCCTTCGCAAGGCAGGCGAACGAAAATCTTGTCTTGGGGGTGTGGGCGGCAGCCGCATCACGAACGAGCGATCTTCATCCAGACGACGCAACTCGTTGTCCTCCGCCAGCGCTTCCTCCACTGAGCTTGCCGCCAAACGCTGGTGGAAAAACTCGTCGATGACCCTCAGCCTCGCTGCCCGAATGTCATCCTCAATATTTGTAAGCGCCCTCCAAATCACAGGCTTGTTGTCCAACGCCCGCAGCTCGGAGACCTCCACATCCCGCTGTGCTGCATCCCAGGCTGGCTTGAGTCCCATGTAACACATGGTCTCAAACTGCATCGCAATTTCTGCCCTCACAGCGGGGGCGATCTTGCACATGTCCAGCGAAAGCTGGAACTCCATGCCCGCCGTCTGGACCGCAGCGTATATATGTCGGTCGTCTGAAAGAGATGCCTCCCAGACTTCCAACAAAGCCTTCTGGAGGTCTCGCGCCCGCCGCCATGCCGTGTCCTCCTGGGGCTGTCCGTTCGACCCCGATGCATGCACCTCAGGAGCCGCCAGACGCGCCACCTGGAATTCTTCCAACTGTCCGCAGAGGTCCTTGACCTCATTCAGGCCCGGCAAAGCCTGCGCATGCCTCCACTCCAGTACCTTGTCCAGGCAAGGAGCATGCGAAGGGATGCTCGGAGCGCCAGACATCTTGCACAGCAAACTGGCGGCACGGAGGGCTGCTGCTCACGCACACCGTCGAAACCCGCATGGATCTCATGCATGCATCGCACAACACCCAGTCCGCACCCCCCTACTGATCGTCAGTCACATCAGTCACCTCCCAGGCGCTCCGAACAGCCTGGTTTCCTGTGGCCATCCGGCGCATCTCAAAAAATCCCCCTAACTTTCCCAATGCTTCACCAAATGAAAAACTGAAAATACCATTCGCTTCCTAAATTAATTCCGCATTACCCTGTATCATTTCCGCTTCTTAATGACCGCCTTTTCCCCATAATGATCGCCTGAAAGGCGTGTACCCAAACTGGCTCATTGCCGTGCAGCCCACGATGCCACAACATACAGTCCAAAATGACAGCGCCCGATACCGCCCGATTCTGCCACCGATTACCGCGATTCCTCATCACAGCGCGCCCACGCCCATTTCCCACTGAGTCATCTCCGGGGCCCGTCCGTGGAGTCGCGGAGCTGGCCACCCCGCAAACCCCCTCGCTGCCCCGCCCAGGCCTCCGGGCCGGTGCGTTTCTCCCACAGGGGCGCCGCCGCAAACCTTTCCCGGTCAGATCGGCGGGAAGCCCCTCCTCCGTAAACCCACCGGCTCAGATTGGCACGGGTGGCCTTGCACGCAGTCTGCACCCGCCCGGACCATCGAGTCCCAGCCACTCGGGTCCGGGGCTTTGGGGTCGGGGGCTCTTGACCGAGAGGGCCCCGCCCTGCAAACGTTACGGGCAGACTGAAAGGCCTCAGGGAGGCGGTCGCTTTCCTCCGGCGGAAGGGGGCTAACCCGGCACGGGTGCGTGAGACCACCGTGCGGCTGCACCCCTCCATCGCCGGCCCATGGGTGCGCACGGAGCCGCCCGATCCCACAGTGGGCATTGCTCCGATTTTCCGCGGCAGGATCCTTCCCTGCCTTCCCCTGGACGCGTAGAGTGGGTCGCCTGCCCGCGGGCAGGAACTGCGTGGCGGTGTGGGGATTCGTTGCCCCTGGGGGTGGCGCAGAGCCCCCCCGAGTCGCGTGGCTTCCGATGTACTTCCGGGGCTGCGCTGATGAGTTGGCCAGGTTACGTGAGAGTTTCTGTCGGGTTGTCGCTGACCCTGGGTCCTGTCGCCGTAGCCGATGCTGCCGATACCGTCCCAAAGGGCCGTGTCGTCCATACGATTCCACCCGGGCTGGCCATGGCTCCCCCATACTGGAGTCCCATGCCACCCAACTAATTGAGCCATAATGGACTCATTATTGGTGACCCGAGCAGTGGGGTGTCTGTATAGTAGTAGTATCACTAACACTACCAATATAACCACCACCATCGCCATCAATATCACAACCACTATCATTATCAATTATATTACCATTACAATTTCCAGTACTGTTGCTTTTACAACTAAGGCTATTGTATACTACTGTCATCACTAGTATTACAGTGCACTAGACGTCGACCCCTTGTAATGGCAAGGCTGCATCATGCCATCCCCACCGCATCCATCGCGCAGACTGCCGCCACTGCAGCACGCCGCTGGCGCAGCTCACCTGCTCCTGGACGTCAATGTTCGCCCCGCCCATCAGCAGCGCCCTTGCGCAGTCGATGTCGCCATCGAACGTGGATTTGTGCAGCGCTGTCCAGCCGCGCTGCACCACAGGATGAACGCAAGTCAGTCGCCGACATCCGATCACCGTTCTGGTCAATTTGTTCAATGCAAAAGACTGCTTCGCTGTTAGTTCAGCCAAGAACATCCAGCCAGCGTTCTGGTCTCTTTGCCCTGCGCCAAAGACTCTTGGAACGTCAAGGCAACCCAAAACTAAACTGACATAACCAAAAGGCGTACTACACCCTTTGGTAGTTTTCGCTTCAGCCCAGGGTGTTATACATTGTGTTGCCAATACAACTGCGTCAATACTGCTAGTATTATATACATACAGAATGTATTACATACATAGTACTAGAATATCGTTTGGCCAGGCTCTGGGGACCGCGCAGAACGCACCTTCTCCTGGTGGTTGACGTTGGCCCCAGCCTTGATCAGGCACTCGACCACGTCCCTGTGGTTGTTTTCGGTGGCGAGCATCAAGGCCGTCCATTGGTCCTGTGAGGAATGCCATCAGCTCAACAAAATTCAAGGGGCGGCATGCGCGAGCAGGTAAAAGAATGAATAGGCGAGTGAGCTAAGAAATGAACAAATGCGCGCATGTATGCATCCAATACGAGAGCGTGGAAAACGGCACTCTGGTCACGTCGTATGACCCTGCGCATTCGCGTCCTTTGCCTGCATTGGCTTGCCGAAGAGTGTGTAAGGATCTTGCAATGTTGGGCAAACGAAGAACGGACCAACCGGCACGTCACAAGAACAATATCACAAACGCGACACATGCCGCAGCTCAAGCGGCGTTGCTGTCAATTAGTTGAAATTATTCCAACCGTTTTGAAATACATCAACGGATCGGAAATGCTGAACAAAGGCGTGGTGGAGCAATCGACAACAGGACAATATCGGAAAAAAGAAAGGGCTAAAAAGGGAAAAAAAGAAATGGCCGAACAGGAAGGGAAAAAACAAAACGCCAATGACATCGACTCCGCAGCCCGCACCTTTTCCTGGTGGTTGACATCCGCCCCGCTCTCCAGCAGCAGCTCCACGACTCGCCGGTGGCCGTTGCTGGCCGCAATCGTCAGGGCGGTCCATTGGTTCTGCAAACGCACGCGAATTCCAGTTTGAAAACAGCGTTCTGAATCTGAAAACGGTGGGGGTGCGAAACGAACATCATGACATGGAGAACAGCAGATTCCGCATTAGCGAGAAAGATCCCACTGAACAGTGAGTTCCAAAACTCCCGACGTTTACATATATTATTATATTTTAATCCTTCAATTAATATTTCTACCTCTTAATGACGCGTGGCCGTCTCCCTAAGGTGCAATGAGCCTGTTTCGCCCCGAGAAGGAATGGCAGATATGATTTAGGATTTCTTTAAATCTGCACATTTACAAGCGTGAAAGACACTGCGCATAATCCACTCACATCGTTTTTGACGTCAACGGATGCTGCTCCGTCGAGCAAAACCTTCACGCATTCGCCGTCGCCGTGGCAAGACGCCTTGTGCAGGGCCGTCCAGCCGTGCTGCAAACGCCGCAAGCAAAAACGCACGGTGAGAAACGAGAACCGCTGTCTTTCCGAGATGGTCGACCCACTGGCCACAGCTTCTGAGTCAGGAGCAACCAAAAATGAGAAAACAATGGGAACAGAACCTTGTACAAATTAGTCTATCACACAATCACATCACATAGTTAGTACAGGGAATACAAGCTTGTACCAATTAGTCCATTCATTGTAATGAATGGATGCACAATCTGCGCCTGTGTATCACCGTCTGCTTTCGCCGCCATGCTCACGTTTCGCCGTCTGCAAGGATGTGGATCCCTTCAAAAATAATTAGTAAATATCCATGTTTACTTTCGTTATCCATGCGCAATTTAATTTACTTTGGTAGGTAGAGTTTAATAAACATAATTAATCCCTGTTTAGTGAAAAACTTACTCTTTGCTTTACATACTTGCTTGTACCACTTCTCCTCAAAGGGTGTGTCATGTGCATCCTCCAAAAAGACTGACACAGCCGTGTAGCGGACTGCATATGCATCGCTGAACACTTGTCACCTTCCCACCTTTTCCTGGTGGTCGACCCTGGCGCCGTTGTGAACCAGCCGGTCGACGACGTCCTTGTGCCCGTTGTGGGCCGCGAATGTGAGAGCAGTCCAGCCATCCTGCATTGCACAAAATGGTGTACCGCATCGCTATGTGAGCCACGGGGCAATAGCTTGGACCCCACTGCCGCCATTTTTCCATTTTCATTTTTTCCCATTCAGCTTTCGGAGTGGAAGGCCGCCACTCAGGCTACCTTAAGCACACCGAGACTCTTTGGCACACACGACAGGTAATGAATGGCCTGCCAGCATTGCGCACGTTTCAGGGACTTCCACTGGGGGAAAAAGGGCCAAATAACACGTATTCAGACGTGTACAAAGTTTACGGGTTTGCGCTACTTTCGTTTTTTGAACATGGAGAATACTGATGACACCCATATATTTGTGTTCGCAAAAAGGGTTATTTGGTCCTTTTTCTGCTAGTGTTTCGCAGACAGCACAAGCCGCGGAGAGTGTGTCATGCACATGTGTGCCGGTATTTCTTCCAGCTCGTGTAGGTGCATTTCCTTTTGCACTGTTGGGCCAGTCATCATCAAGTCTCAGATTTATGGCGCACAAACAGAGCCTGAATCTGCGGAGTTTTACGCATTACCAAATACATGTCACTGCCTTGTCATCATGACAACGCAAGCCACTTCACCAACCTGGCGATATCCCGCAATGAATGCAATCACAGTGTGACTTTCCAAAGCATTTCTTTTGTCCGCCAAACACATTGACGGGTGAAGAAGTGTGACGCACGCATGTCACACTTTTGTGCTGCTACATGAAGGGCGTACTGAAGGTCACCCCACACCACAACGCAGCCCCCGACTTTGAATTAGGATCACACAGCATGCCAAACACGGCGCACCTTGTTCTGGTGGTTGACATTGACACCACATCTAAACAAGAGGTCGACCACCTCGATGTGCCCGCGCCTTGCCGCAAATGTCAGAGGCGTCCAACCGTTCTGGTGACCACGAAACAACAGTTCAGCAAACGGAAATCACAGCACGTGCTGAGAAGCGCGAGGGAAGTGAGGGAAGTGTGTGTGAGAGCTGTGCACGGGAGCGCGATAGTGGGGCGGGCGTCTGTGTGGTGCATGAACAAACATTCTCCGGTGGTAAGGGCAGGAAAACGAACAGTGGCGAGCTGCCACACCGCTCTCAACTCCCCAGAAGCAGTGCAAGCTGACAAAGACTCATAGGCGCTGCAAGCGCAGAGCGACAGCAGCTTCCACTTGGCAACCAAATGCGTGTGGAAGCGAGCGACGACGTCAGCCCTTCACAAATGCAGGGAGTGCCCTCCTGTTTTCAACGTCTACAGCGTGTTTTCAGTGCATTGTTAGTGTACTCTTCCATAGCTTCCTGCGCTGCCCTGCTCTGCACCTGTGCCTTTTTTTGTGGCACATAAGATTGAACAATGCGCAGAGCTCCGTCCTAGCAACACTTAATCACTTTTATTGGAACCAAAGGAGGGGAAAAATGCCAAAAGAACTAGAACCAGAAGAGTCGCATACCAAGGCAAAACACAGTAAAACAAAAGGCGAAAGGGCGTTGCTGTTCCGTGCGCTGCAGGCTTGTCATGTGAAATTATATCCTCATCTTGTTGCATCATTTATAATATCTACACCTCATTATTTATCAATCTAAACGCACATCATCTTGAAAGATGCTAAATATAGCACCACCGCAGCCCTACCTTGTTCTGGTGGTTCACGTTGGCGCCGTTTTTGGACAGCAGCTCCACGATGTCCCCCGCCCCTCGCCTTGCAGCGAAAGTCAGCGGCGTCCAGCCATTCTGCAAAAGATGGACAGCGTGCCAAACCTGGAATTCCTGCATTTACTTGTTCTTCATTATTTCGTTTGCTAAATTAGGAATCCAGGAGTCGAAATGGCAGCTCCATGCACAAGGTTTCGAGGAGAGAGGTGTACTGAGATCGCAGAGTTCCGCCATTTTGTGCTTCTTGATACCGAATCTTGCCGATTGCTGAAAACTCGTGCGTCGGTAAGCCCTCACCACGAGCGTAACAAACGAAGAACTTGAATCGTGCGAGGCAAGGCCAAACAATGCTTGACACGAGCATTAACGAATTCTACATAAAAGCAACACTGTAGCCTTCTCACTGTGAACCGTAGTCTAATCAAGCGACAAATTAGTTTGGGTTTCAATACACAACCACAAAGCTGCCTTACCAGGCTTTGTTCGTGGAAGACAACAGTGCAAGTTGGATAACAGCAATTGTACACAAAGTTTGGCAAGGGAAAAGGCGCCAAAATCTATGGGGACTTGGGCCCAGCAGGTCCGTTCATTGCTATATACTGTATCACATTCAAAAGTCCACCTTGGTTGCGATGTCCACCCTTGCAAATCTGCGGATCAGGAGCTGGGCCATGTCGCAGGATGCAAACTCCGCGGCAAGCGTCAGCGCCGTGCTGCCATGCTGAACAACACAAACACACCTTGCATCACTTTGTTCGTTTCCTTTGGCTGGCATAGGCCTTTTGTAAAGAGATCAAAACAGAAGGGAGTTGACAGTGCTCCTGAATGGTGGGGCGTCACCGTGAGTGTAAGACTCACAGTGTGCAGAGCACATCAAGACCCCAGGCCAGAATGGTGTCAGCGAGTCAGTGAGGGACAACACAGTGGGCGTATCTGCAACCGACCCGTATTTTTCCATCCACGCCCGGTGTTCTGGCTCCCAGGCGGGCCCCAATTGCCACCAGACCAGTCTTATGCTAACTTGAGAGCCTTGCGACATGTGAGTTTGGCTGTTTGTCACAGCACACTGGGAATGGCGAGCTTTTGTTCTAGTTTTAGGCTTCCCCTTTCTCTGTTTTGAGCGAAAGAATGCTCCCAAAGCGGGAATGGAGCCGTGGGCCATAGTATTGAGTGCATACATGCCCAGCGTCGCCCGGAAGGTGCAAGGGGGCCGTTTTATATCGTCCAAGGCACGATCAAAGGACAATATTTCACTACCAAGGAAATTCAAAACAACATCAAAAGTAGAGTATATCGTTGTGCGATTTTTCCCCCGTATCATGCTAGATTCTAAACCGTTCTGGAAAAAGCTAAAGATTAAACTCACATTAAAGATGAGTTCTGTGCCCCTGTGCCTCACCTCGTTTTGTTGGTTGACCTCCGCCCCCCTTTCAAGGAAGGTTGCCGCCACCTGCAGGTGGCCTTTCTGCGCAGCATACATCAGCGGCGTCCAACCGTCCTGAAACAAAATATGACTGAAAAAAATAAGGAATGAATAAATAACTAGATAAACTACAATCGGATTTCCATTGGCAACAGATAGCCGAACAAACAAATGTTCCTTGAACACAGGCAATAACGAATAAACTAACGACGCACTATTGCAAATATTACAAATAGTCCAATTCGTCTTCTCCAAGCAGCTCGACAGAGCAAACAGAGCTATAAAATTTGCTACGGTTCCTGACCAGACAGGCCTCCCGGACTACCAAATTTCTCTTCTTGAGATTGAGCACTAGTTTGAGGTGCAAACACCTTTGGGGGCTTCACATTGCCCTGCACTCTCTTGCTAGGTTGCACAACGCTCGTGTGCGCTGTGTTGGAAAGGAGGTGGCACCTGGACACTGCAGTGTGATGTAACGGACGGGAATCGACAAAAATCCAATTGCGCTGTGCGACAGCCCACCAAAAGCCCACCAGCCCGCGCTGCGCCGTTCAATCGACACATTTCCACCGCCAAAAAAGGTGTTGGGCTCATTTTGTGACAAATCCAGAAGAACAAGGGCCCACCTTCGTCACCACGTTGACGTCAGCACCATCCTCGACCAGCTGGCTGACGACGCCCCTGTGGCCGTTGTACGCCGCCGAGTGTAGCGCCGTAGCTCCTTCCTGCAGTGCCATTAGTCATGCTTTCCTTGGGTTATGCTAAACGGCGCAATCTGACACATTCCTCTTGTGATTGAGTACTTCCATCGTGCTCTTGACATCCAAATCTGCCATTTCAAACTTGAGCAATTCAAGTATAAAAGTAGCAGATTCGTGTCATAGCAAATGATTTATTTCCACGCGCTTCTTTTCCTACAATTGACTTCCCTGTTTACATCGCTTGAATTGCCAAATTATGATTCGTGTACCGGCAGTGTGAACCGCATTCGCTTCACCTACTTGTCATGGCTTCATTATGTCGACAACTGTTTGCCGTTTCAGTGTTGCTATCCATATTGTTTTACAATTACTGTTCATCTATCAAACGTTTTCATCTTGGCCGTTGTTTATGCCATTGTGCCAGTGACGAACAAACGCTGGCCCCTGTCGGGGGATGAAGTTCAAGATGACCTCGACAACCATTGCGGACGCAAGTGGAGACCCGCTCACACGCGGCAGAGAGAGAACGCCCTCAGGCTACTGCCCTTGCATTGCAAAGCATCTCTTTTCCAAAATACATAAGCCCCTTTGGGAATTGGGGCGACAATTGCTTCCAATATATTATGCTGAACTGTGATAAAATTCTTTGGAATCCAAAAATAATGCTTCGCGGCAACCCTCACCACATGCGTTCCAGGGGGCTTTGCAGGGTACCAGGCCCTTGGGGCTCCGCCACGAAGAGAAGCTGGGTTTCTCACAGGCAAGGAGATTCATGATACGATGTGTAACACAAATGCAATTCGAATGTATTCGTGATGCAGAATAATTGAATGATATAACAATACAATAATTGCATGATTATGATGTAATATGTGCAGTACAATATAAGATGACATGTATAGTTTGTGACATGAGGCTGGTGCTCACGTGACCAGCGGCCAGCTCTAGTCTCACTGCCGTACAAATCTGAAACGCACGCAGACAAAAGAAACATATGCAAAAAGTTGTTCACCCTGTTTCGACAAATGCGGTCTAAGACCAAGTACTTTGGAGTACTTCTTGAATAATTGTTCCTGATTATTCCAGAAAAGCATTGCACACGCACGTAAACATCAAACGCCTTTCTGGCAACAAGTACCTGGGTCATCGCGTCCACTGCAGCCCCGTGGATAACCAGCAAGTGGACAACCTCCCTGTGGCCGTTCTGCGCCGCGTGATGCAAGGCCGTGAACCCGTTCTGAGCAACACAGACACACAGCACAGCACAGACAAAGTGACTTCTTGCAAATTTGAAAAACTGGGAAACTATAGGACCCTTCAGCGGCTTGAGCAGAGGCGTGTGTCCTCCGGCTCAACGGAGCTGGCTTGCTGGGCCCCATGCACAAACGCCATTCGGGATGCTAGGGAGCCTGCCCGGCTTGGGAAATACGTATACGGGTTAAAGTAATAATACGGCAAAATACGCATATTATCACGTATTTTCGAATGACTGTCCCATTGCCAGATGAGTCAGACAATTCCAGCCATCGTCAGGTGGTGTTGAATACTGCAAGAGGCTGTCAGATATGCCGGCTACCATATTAAAGTCTATGTATACCACCATACATACTACACATAAACAATCTATGCTACAATGCATAAGACCATGTATACCGTTATTGAGACATTGCAAGGCATTATCGGATATTGTTAGGTGTTGCCAGGTACTGCCAGTTACGCTCTCTTTGCCAAAGAGGGCTTCTGGAGATTGAAATACACGGCCACCAGCCACCAGTTGCTGATTGCCAGAAAGCGTAACTGCACAGGGAGGATGATTCATTGCCCAAGGAAGGCTTTGAATGGAGCCCATGTCACTTGTGTTCCTCCTCGCCAGCAGTTTCACATTTGGCACACTGGTGCGCCACTGATGCAGTGCATCATGTGGAGCAGTACATAATATAGGGCGCTCATTTCTGTCAGCCCGGAAGGGTACACAATCAAAGGTAATACCAAGGTGAAGGCCAGGGAACAACAAAGTGCCTGCTCGCCATAAACCCAATCTGCCCGACTACGGTGGTAGTTTGTCATAACACAGTATTAAAACGGCACTTTGAGTAGCATTGGCCATAGTATTGACTAAGCCATGCTTCAGATCTTTCGTTGTCCGGGTGAATTGGTATTCCATCGGGCTGCGAAATTCGATGCTGTCGAGGCAGCAGAGACACGACACAGTCTTGTGTCGGTGCTCCATGCGATGTCACCAAAACACATATTGATGAGTACAATTAATACGATGAAGTGTCCTTTAATAGTACAATAACTATCTTTTAATACCATAAGTACAATATCTACCGAGAAATGTACTACCCTCCCCCCCCAGTGTTCCAAGAACAGCGACATTCACCATCCGACCGCCAAGTGGGCACCCAGGCTTCCAGTGTGGCGCCCCACCTGTTCTTGGATGTCGATGGCCGTCCCCGCTTCCAGCAGCACCTCGGCGCACTTGATGTTGCCGTCGAACGTGGCCTTGTGCAGGGCGGTCCAGCCTCGCTGCAAATACAAGTGAACGCCACCACATCAACGCCACCAACCACGCAACCCTTACGTCATCACACGATGAAACCGCCCCAAGAGCGAATGCCGGGATCGGCCAGGCGGGTATTCCCATCCCACGCCCACATTCTGGAATAAGAAAGCGCGTCGTCTAGTAGATCAAACAGTGTTACTAATTCTTTCGCTCATTTTAAAAGTGAACGAAAAGAGAGAACCGGAGCCAATACATCAAACTCTCCAGTGACTCACCTTCTCCTGATGGTCGACGTCGGCACGGTTGCCCACCAGATACCGGACAACGGCCTCGTGCCCATTCTCGGTGGCCAGCATGAGCGCCGTCCAGCCATCCTGACAGAAACAAGGCGCGATTCAATCGACCGGCCCAGCAACGCTTTTCAAGAAAACAGCGGTACGGATCTCAGTACCACACAGGACCGCGTTGTGCCGCTATTCCTGAGAAGTGTTTCCCCACACTGCTGCAGCCGTCCGCCACACCGCCCCGCGATGGACTGTTGTCTGCGCCACGTGCACAGCGAGGGGCGGCGAGCACTTGGGAGTAGCAAATTCAGTGAATCGTACTGCGTAGAAGTAGAATATTGGTTGCGACAAACGCGCCCAAATTTCATGCATTCAGCATATGCAGCAAATTCCAGGGAGTCTTATGTGAAGTACAGCACAATTCAACTGCCTTGGCAAGCTGAGGGCTGCCGGATGCTGTTTTATCGAATGGTCATAGTATATAGGCCACTGCAGCAGCAAAGGGATTTCCATCCTGTGCTGCACATCTCCATAAATGCCAATCCTCAGCGAAATAGCACAAAGTCCACCGAGTACACTTGTTTGTTTGCTTGACGCTGAACATCATGTTTTCTGTATTCTAACTCTTCACATTCTATTCAGCAATCTACTTATGGCTACCAGTTCCTGATTACATTCACTGGCCATGATTACACTTCCGGTTCACTGTAGCTCTGTTCAGGTCAGCTTAGGTTTTGCCCTCCTGTGAATTCGATAATTTGTCTGTCTGACCTTTTCTTGATGGTTGACATCAGCCCCGTTTCGCATGAGGCACTCCACAATGTCCATGTGACCGTTGCTGGCGGCAATCATCAGAGCTGTCCACCCGTTCTATGACACGACAAGCAGCACACAGTTTTGTTTAGAACTGTGTGACATTTTCTTTAAAGCGAACTAAAATTTTACCATTTTGGAGTACACAAGTTAAAAAACCGAATAATCCAGTCAGGCATGCAAGGCACCAAGAATGCCTTTTCAGGCAGGGTGAGCACAAGAATCAGCGCTAGCACTGAGTACTTGTACTTGGTGCTTCAAATTTGGTACAAGTGCTTTGGTACTTTGGTCGAAATACTTTGGTGCATTGATACAAATGCTTTGGTACTCTTGTATAAGTATTTGGTAGCTGGAGTGGCGTTCTGGCGCCCATTTTCGCTGACATGGCACATGAAAGCCATGGCATTGCTGTGGACAACAATTGCACAATAGAAAATAGATGGAAACATCTAAGATGTTCTCAAGAGGATTGTGGGATACTTCAAACGAATGACAGTATCAAAGCCATTGCTACCGACCAGCAGGCACACTACATCTGGAGCTGCAGATATCGTGGGGGCAATAAGCACAGATCACAGACAGTTTTTTTTTTTTTTTTTTTCGTTGCGATTGCAGGCACGAAGAGCAACGCCATCAGCATACATTCTCATGGTACGCATGACACAACACCTCCGCGGCTTCCTGGGACCACTAATTCGCACCTTGTTGATCTCATCGACCTTTGCGCCGCGCTGCACAAGCAGATGCGCGACTTCGTAGTGGCCATTCTGAGCAGCGTGATGCAGCGGAGAGAATCCATTCTAGACATATCACACAGTTCCCTTGGCTGCATTGCAATGCTCCTGGCAGTTCTTACCAAAGTCCACACAGACACAATACATGATCCTTGCAGCTTGCAGGTGGTGGACACAACACGACACAGCGGAATGATCCCAGGATAACCCCAGAATGATCCCAGAATGATTGCAAAATGATCCCAGAATGATTGCAAAATGATCCCGGAATGACCCCGTGCTCGTTTGTACCCAGGCAAGGAAGGAGCACGAAACTCCAGCAGCTGAGGCAGCAATGCATTTAGGCTAGAAGCATGGGCACCATGTGCAACACCTTATGAAAGCCTGTGCCAGAGAAACTAACTCCAAGCGCGAAAGTGTTGCAAAAATGCATGTGGCCCAAATACCAGTGCACATCAATAGGAGTTGAGTGTTCCAGAATGGCTGGTGCACCTAGTTGACCACATCTTGTGCATCGCTGCATGAAAGCACAGGCTGAGGCACTAGATGTGCATCAATGCCCACAGTGAGGGGGGAAGACACACCTCACAACAGCACAAGCCAACAACAAATGACTGCATAGGGATGGTCAGCACCACCAAGGGGCCACAAATGTTGGACAATGTTGACAGGATTCCAGCAGTACAAGACGCCTCACCTGTTCTTGAATGTCGAGTACAGCGGCACCTTGCAGCAGGATCTTTGCGCACTCAAGGTCGCCATGGAAGGCGGCCTTGTGCAGCGCCGTCCAGCCATGCTGCACATTCCGAGCATGGGAGCAGAGTAAAAGACATGGAAATTCAGAAATGGAGATGAAAACGCATGGGAAATGCTCCAAGCATGGCACAAACAGGTGATGAAGATAGGACAGAGGATAACAACAGCATAATAGACATATCTACAATAGCATAGCCTTTCACTGCCTGCTATATTTGACAACAAAAAGAAACAAAGAGACATCAAAGAGTCCTCATAGTGAATGCATTGACGTCAATGAAAACTGCCGGTGGCACTGAGAGATTCAAGGCTGACCTTCTCTTGGTGGTTCACATTCGCCACATTGTGCACAAGGTACCTGACCACATGCTTGTGCCCATTGTGGGCCGCAAAGGTCAGTGGTGTCCAGCCATCCTGTGCACACAAAATGGCAGGCAAAGTGTCACTGTCGATGGGCACTTGAGGGCCTGAGTCCCACATTCTTCCAGGCACGGGGCCTATTGGCATCCGAATATTAGCCCAGACTCATGCTCAATCCATCCATCGCTTTTTTTTGCATGCCAATGCTGTATTACGTGTCAGTGTTTATGGATATAATAGTTTGGAACCAACGAAAAGCGATGCAAAAAAAAGCGAACAGCTAACCCAGGCTCTTAAATAGGCTGAGATTTCAGCAGAAGACGAGTGTTTTTGGAGGGTGCTATGTGTGGTATCATGTTTAGTACTTTATAGTACTCTAGTGTACCAAAATTTCCTAAAGGTGAGCCACACTAAATGGCTGCGGCATCGTTTCTCAATTGTCACAAGGAACAGGTGTGATGCTGGCAGCTTGACAGACCAAAAGCTTTGACAGCCAATCAGCAGTCACAAAGCTACTGTTGATGCACAGCAGCAGATAAACATCCCATATTCAACAGTATACAGCAGAAGTTCCTGCCGACAGCATCTGCCAGCAACATCTGCCAGAAATGTCTACCGATTTCTGCTGAAACCAGCTGTTAGAAGAAGTATCTACTGGAAGTGTACAGAAGCAGTATCTGTCACAGCTCTACCCCACTGTTCACTCTAAACTGCCTCTTCTTACCTTGTTCTGGTGGTTCAGGTTAGCGCCATGCTGGGACAGGAACTCTACCATCTCCAAGTGGCCATGTCTGGCTGCAAATGTCAGTGGATTCCAGCCATTCTGCAGCGAATAGACACTCAGAAGAGGGTTAGATCAAGCTGCCACTTACCAAAGACGAGTGGCGGCCACTCGACCCAAGTGACTGTTGCTTGGGCTGTGCTCTCTCCACAATACAAATGTAATTGCTCAATTCTTCACTTACCCAGCTATTTGCTGATTCAATGCCATCAAAAAAATTCTTGTGGGCTATCCAAAGTGGGCTCAATTTAGTGATATAAACTTCAATTAAACATAAATCCAGATTGTATAATCAAAGAAGATTTCAACATAGGGATGCCCAACTTCTGCTCACACTTGCTGCAAGCTTTTTTTTATCATAGTCAACACCCAAAGTACCACGCAGCTCAGATGAGAAACTCCATGAATGGAAGTTTTGACAAAGAACCAATAAAAAAGAAGCCCGTGAGCCTCCCGGGCGATCACAAAAATAGAAAGATCCCACCAACCTGGAGGAAACACCATTTGGGCCACACTGGTGCAGCTAAAGCACAAAGTGCTGGCAGAAAGTACTGAGCCTCACACCTTGTAAGGGCATCAGTGTCACATTCTGTTGCACAACCACAGATCACAATTCCGCACCTTGGTTGCAACATCCACCTTCGCGCCATTTTCGATCAAGAGCTTTGCCACTCCATATGGAGAGAACTCTGCGGCCAGTGTGAGTGCCGTGCTTCCATGCTGACCACAACGATGGCACCGCAATAATTCAGCTGTGATTAATCCACACTATCACTGGTAGCACAATGTTTTGAAGCAACAGTTCAAAGTAATACTCAGAAGCAGTACTGCAAGACCGTGAATCAAAGCAACACTTCAAAGCCATTCTTCCTGCAACAAAATATCAGCCACAACTTTGCTGCTGTCAAAATATCAAGACAAAATCATTCAGTTCCATTAGCTGCAAAACGGGAACTTGGGAGCAAAACCTACGCAATTGACATGACAACAGCACAGTAATAAAAAGCAAACATGAGCAGAAAAACACCCAAACCTCTGCAGTGCACATGCAAGTGCCAAAACTGCCAACTCCATTCATGGTAAAATCTTCAAGAACTTTTGGGACAAAGTGGCACGTGGCTCAGTAGTTTACAGTACTTGCATGTACCACTTTTTCCCAGTGCAACACCATCAATCTTGTCAAGATTCTGTCAGTGACAGAATTGATGGAAGTGCATTTTCACAACCAACCTTGTTCTGGTGGTTGACTTCTGCTCCCTTTTCCAGAAGGCACCTGACAACAGGTTCGTGGCCTTTCTGGGCAGCATACATTAGCGGTGTCCAACCATCCTGCACATATCCCACATTTTCAGGCCGACCAACAAATACATGAGTGAATGAAAATTCATTAATAGACGCAACGATATTGGATAAATGAATACAAAAACAATATATAAATACATAAATAAATAAGTGAATATACAAACAAATCAATAAACAAATACATCAACAAATTAACAGATAAATACGCATATTTTCGTCTTCAAATCCGCAAAAAAATAGGCAATAACCTTGTCACTATTGTAAAACTTTGCAATACTACGATTGCAAGAAAAACACAATCAAGATTCCATTGCATGGTCGTAAACATAATAGTTGCAGCATGTGGGCGTCTGTGTAAGAAGATATTGCACATATCCAAACGGTCCTCATCTCTGTGACACCAGCCCAGTCCATTAGTCAATGCTACAGCCCAGAACTGCGATGTCTTCCATATCGTGCCTTGCAATCTACATCTTTTGTTTGACAATTCAATCGTTATGCTTTGCCCCCAAAGCTTGCAGCTGGCCCAAGTACTGCGCTCCAATACTCGACCCAGTACAGCAGCTCAGTACTCCACGCCAACGCGATCATGCACTGCTTCATACCTTTGTGACGCGGTTGATTTCGGCATGGTGGTCTATGAGAAGCTCCACCACTTCCCTGTGGCCATCCATGGCCGCAAGGTGAAGGCAGGTTGCGCCTTTCTGCATAGAATGCGAACACAGAGGCATGAGCATCACAAAAACTGCGACATTTTTCTGCACCGCACAGTCCAACGGACGAGAATGTACTACTGCCCCAGCACTTCGCTGACTCTCCAGTCTTTTAAATACTTTGCCTTTAGGGTATGGCCATGTCAACTGAGGCTGAGATCTTCACCAACACGACCGGGCGCCTAAGTGGCTGACCCGATGGACTGTGCGATGTACTAACCTATGAATTGAATAGAAAGCTTGAATGTGAATCGAATGAAACTGAATAGAAATCAGCAGGGAATGTTGAAGCATCGCATGCTTCAATGCTCTATAGAAACTCTATACTCAGCAGTCAAGCAGTGTACTGATTGTTGATCGTAAGCGGGCCTTAACATTCTGTAGTCCACCACAAAGTCTCAGACTGTCACTCGGCCCTCAGAACCTCCAGCCGGCTGCTGGACAGACTTAGTCAAAGGATTCTCTGCTGCGACAAGGAGCACGCCATACAATGGGCGTATGCCCGACCAAGACGTTCAGCTGAAGTCTTCTCTGTACCGCATAAGACGACGCGCAACTGATCAGATGCCAGGGGAAGGCGCATGCCACAAGGCGGCAAGCACAGCACTGTGCCAGGCACGCGGGGTCTGCGCGCCAACACCTTCCATCGAGCTCATTCTATCCATTTACAATTACCACCATTATGTTATCGTCATGTAATTCTATTCCGTTTCTGGCACCAGCGCCTGACGTCGCCAGACCAGAACAAAAGCAGCACTTCGTCCAATGTTCTTGATAAACTTGGTGGCCAAAGATTCCGTTCGCAGCAAGGGGGCTGGAGGCATGATGCAGGTCGCCTTCCCACAGCGACCAGGTGGCAGTCACGCTGATCTTCAGTGGTGCGGTACGGGTGGCCACTTGCCGTCCGCACTTGTGACAACACCCGGCATCCACATTCCTCACCAGGGTACCCAGGATTTCATAAAATACGGTACCCGGGACCACCCGGGTATTATCCTACTTAAAGTAAGGTGAGTAATACGGCAGGTACTCACAAGTAGCAGGATAAGTAGCAGGGTAAGTAGCAGGGTAAGTAGTGCGACAAGTAGTACGACAAGTAATAGCATCAATACTCGGTCAAGTAGGGCACACTGGTTGTCACCTGTGTCACGAGGTCCATCAAGGCGTGGTGGCGCAGCAGGACCTCTACCACGCTCCTGTGGCCGTTCTTGGCCGCGTAGTGCAGGGGCGTGGCACCTTCCTAGCAGAAAGCAAGCCGAACAGCAAGTCGGCCCATCGCGACCAGTAACACTGCGTTAACCACTTCGGGGGGCAGTGGTACAAACCTTGATACTTTCGGAAAGTAACAGGAAGTGCCAGCCTGTCGGGAAGGAGTGGTTGGCAAATACCTGGAATGCAGTTAATTCCCAACCACTTCTTCGTTGAAGACTGGCAAGATAGCATTAAAACGATCTGCGTTCAACACATAACATGTGCACAATGCTCCCACAAATATCGCCTGCCAGCGTGGTGCTGCAAACTGCAATGCGCAGCGACAGACAGACAGCACTCTGCTCTTTCAAGAGAAGCGTGACAAACATGCATCGAATGCCGTTTCGTGAGTAAGTGGTGCAATACCAAGAACAACAGAGCACCAAAGCACTAAGCCTTACACCACACTTCCCCGGATGGGTGCTATCGATGAATAGCTTGTTCGGTGGAAACGGGCTTTACAGAGTATCTACACCACGTAAATGCATGGGATTCGTTCTGCAGTGACTCGGGGACCATGTTGCGCTGATGGGATGGACACATGCCAGCATGCCGCCACATCAATCAAAGGGATGTACATTTGTTGGTCGATTCTACCTTGTTGACCATGTCCAGGGTGGCTCCATGCTGCACGAGAATCTCCACCACCTCTGCACGCCCGTTCTGTGCTGCGCAGTGCAGTGCTGTGAATCTGTCCTGTGGAGGCAGGCGGGGTGGGATAAGTTAAGAAAAGAGAACAAGGCAACAGACCTGGTACGTGTGACCTGTCACACACAGCCCTTCATGAGCACAGGTGTGTGAGGTTCTGTGCATGTGGTGGGAGGATGTTGTCGTGTCTCCAGTGCAACAAGAGGAGCACACAACACAAGCACTACGTCAAGGGCACAAGCACACACATCAGGTTGTTAAAATTAACTTGGTCTGTATGTAAAGGGACAGAGGAGCATTTGGAACCTCTCCTGTGCATGGCACCTGCGTTTGTTCACAATTCGATACACACTTGAAGTGCGCACTGCCCAGCTACGATGAACAGCGAATGAAACACAAGTGGCAAAGAAATTGCCGTTTGTTGCCTCATAGGCAGTGGTTGTGGATTTGAACATGTGCGTTTAAAAGAACTCACTGCTAACCTGTTCCTGAAGGTCAATTGTTGCCTTGCCCTCCAACAATGCCATCACACACCCACTGTGCCCGATGAAAGTAGCCCAGTGGAGGGCCGTCCATCCATGCTGCCCGGAAAAAGCACACGACAATCTAAATTCAATTGTTGGCAGAGTGAATGAATGAATGCATCCCCCATGCATGTGTGACAGCACCACACACTGGTCATGTCAAGTATTGCTGCTGAACATAGATCATGAGGCAGCGACGTGTGTGCAGGAGAGCACGCATGTGTGCAGGTCTGCAAACAGCAACACATTCAGAGGGCAGCCACTCCTGACAAGTTAATGGAACAAAGCACATCAGGATCGCCTTGCACTAAGTGGACTGGTGCAAGGTGGGTGAAAACACTGACCTGCTCAGGGGTTGAAATTCGACTTGGCAGACCCAAGTGGAAGATCAGCTGGCTTGATACAGAGGACAGCACATTTTGTTGCTGATGCTAGTGATTACACTGATAAGCACTGCTGATTATGCCGTACTTGACTGTGCAAAACATACATTATTGTTTTGTTGTTGAACTGATTCACTACAGCAGCCACAGGGTGCTAGAAAAGAATATATCCAATAATGTCTTGGCAAATGCCAAGACAATTGTTGCATGGACCATGCAACGAGCCCCTAGGTTTCCACACCTTGTTCTGGCGGTCCACATTCGAGTTGTGATCAACCAGCAGCTTGATGACGTCCCTGTGCCCATTCTCGGCTGCAAACGTCAGAGGCGTGCTGCCATTCTGTCCAGCAACACGCAAAACGACTCAGCGACAAGCACAGAAGAAACAGAAAAATGGAGTGATAAATTAAAGCAGCAGGAAGGGGGGGAGGGGGGGGATTGGGGATGCATCCAAAGCTACAAATATAATTTATCTGCAACTGCGAACAAAAATTTGTGGCCTGATGCAGTTGCAAACAATGCGAGTACAGTGACGGAGCAAGTGGTAGCAGATTGTACACAGTAGATTGCCAGTCAAACGTATTTTACAAGACACAATTCAGCACAACTTGCTGGAAATTCTAGCAATTGACTTGCCGACGACAAGGGCACTAGCAAAACCCAGCACATACAACTGGCGCACGGAGCATTGTTCATGGCCTCGATGAGAGTCTTCTTTTCTTTGAATGCACACTGTTCATGGCACAGTCGTTGCTGGGTGCAATGGGCAAGCTCTATATGCCTGATCTGCTATTGGCCGTACACACTTCCACACCCCTGCTCATAGGGGCCCCCTGAGTACATCCCTTGTTGTGACTTGCTGAACCGCATGCCTCTCAAAAACGTACAAACACTTTATGCACAATCGCACAGCACAGAAAACAGTCCCAGCAATACTGTTGGTGGAAGAGCAGGGTGCCCACTGCCCGAAATCTCTCCGCTCCTGCTGCAAAAGAACAGATCTTAGTTTATAAAGTCCATTAGGCATGTGAGGTGGAAAGATTCTCCCCACCTGTGTGACGATGTCCACTGTTGCGCCATTCCTGAGGAGCAAGTCCACCACACTGGTGTGGCCATTCTTTGCAGCCAGGTGCAAGGAGGTCGCCCCTTTCTGATGGCATTGTCAAAGTCAAGTCACAGTCAAATCCTGCCCCTTCGCCAATGTCAATGTCAGAGTCATAGTCCAGCCCTCCAGTCATGATGGGCAGACACAGCACATTCTCAGCTGATTCCCAAACCATGAGACTTGTGCACTTGAGCATGTTCTTATACTGTGAGGTCAGGGGGGTGTCCACTGCCAACGAATGCGGATCCTTGCAGACCCCTACAAAAACGCCACTGACCGATGATCTGAAGCTCCACCCATCAGTCAGAATAGGTCTTGCCACAGTTTCGCAAATCACGTTCGTTGGTTTTCTTGCTACGATTCTGAACGTGACTGGAGTATATGTGTATGGGGAACCAGAGTAGGCAATAATCCTTCACATCAGCCTTTGACAAGACACTGCGGTGCCCTTGTGCACTGTAGGCAATTATCAGACAGGTATACATCCAAGAATGCATTATGTCTCGCGTCCATTCACACTACTTCCTCATCCCAAATATATGTAATTGCAGTTATGAACTGTGGCGCTAGAAAACCTACTAAAACATCTCAGATTTTCGTCAAAATTTGCCAAATTACTGTAATTTAAGTCCAGTTTTTGCTGCCAACTGTTTGATTCAATCGTCTAAGTATTCAATCTGTAGTGGCATTTTGTACAAACACCGTTTTTCTGAGAACACCCCCGTTTCTAAGGTGGTGGCGAAGCCGCCTGTTTTTGGAACCCTAGACCATGCCACCTTGCGGCGGCTCCCACTGCACAAAGTGATGAGAGTTGGAGGCGCAGTTCAAATAGCAGGTTGCAGGAGGGATATAGATGTGGAGGGCACGCCACTGGCACATCCCAAAAGGCGTGATCGAAGATGTCGCCCTTAGATTCGTGACTTGGTGCCAAACAATTGAGATCATTGGTAAGCGATTCCGGAATGCGATCGACGATCCTGCAGGAACGAATTGGTTCCGCAGACAACAAGGGAACTGCGGACGTCCTAAAACATGGTGGGACCAGTTTACAGTGAGAGTAAAGAGATCTTACTGCACAACGGGCACAAAATTCAAGGAATGGTGACAAAGTTAAGAGATGGGCGAGATCCCTGATAACGCCTTTTGGGATGAGCTGGCGGCCAACCCTCCACTCTTGTATCTCCGCTCTAACCTATTGGTGATGCATATTTCAATCCCATCACTTTGCATGATGGGGGCCATTGCAAGGTGGCATGGTCCATGGCCTGAAAACAGGCCATCTCGGAGCCACCTTGGAAAACTTGTCTGAGTGGCATCTGTTCAAAATGTCCCTGCGTATTGAATACTTTGCCGATTGACTCAAATTTTGGGGGCACAAACTAGACTCAAATTACAACAGTGTGACAAATTTTGATGAAAATCTGAGATGTCTCAGTAGGTCTTATGGGGCCACAGTTTATATCTGCAATTTAATTTGGGATGGAGGAAGTATCTGTTGGCCACTTGTGGCACCTGTCGAGGTAATCCCCACCTTTGTGATGAGGTCCGCTGCAGCACCATGTTCGAACAGTGTTCTCACAACTTCTTCGTGGCCATTTTGCGCCGCAACATGGAGAGACGTGAAGCCATCCTAATCGCAAAAACCATTGTGAACACAAGCAAATTTACGTCTGTGCACAATCAAACATGCGCAAAAACAGAGCACATTCAGGTCCGTATACAATCAAACATATGTCTGTAGACACATGAAATATGCGTACGCATGGCCAGCAAGCTGCTGGTCACAATCGCAGACTGCTTCCGTTCCAGGAACAGATGTACAGCAATCTGAATATCTGATCAACTTGAAAGCAATCAAGTCAATGCAACATTCATTCAACAGACCTGAGAGGCATGGGAAGGAGAAACTCTTTCGCTTGAGCCACCATATAATCTGGTTCCCCCAACAGTATACACAAACTCACACCAACATACAATACACAAGCAAAAGAATAAATAAAGCAATAACACCTAACAACTCCAGTGTGCAAATAAAATGCATAAATACAAATAATACAGAAAACTACAGAAAAATGTTGGTTCAGCATTCATGTGCCGGACGACATGCGTCCCATTCGTTCCACACCTTTGTCACCAGGTCGAGCACCGCCCCATTAGTCACCAGTAGATCCACGACCTCCTTCCTGCCGTTTTCAGCGGCGCAGTGAAGAGCCGTGAAGCCGATCTCCAGAAGCCATGGTGTGGCATACTTTGAGTCAGTGGATCAACTTGAAGGCCAGCACATCAGCGACACTGGTGTGTTTTCTATTCATGTTGTCTATCGTGTCATGTTTACCTTTATTTATGCTATACTGGATAATTCCTGGCAACGCCTCCAAAGTGCTGGGACCAAGCTTGCCATTCCAAGAGCAAATTCGTCATAAAATTTATAATACATTGCAGCAGATGTAGCAACATATTCAGGTATTTAAACATCTGTTTATTTACACGCCTACAATTCAAACCACGCAACAATGAACCTGTGATAGCACATGTGTTCTTTGTTTCTTCAATTGATCCACAAGTCATTCATTCACACAATATGCAACTTTTCATGTTATCTAACGCTCGTTCATGAGTGCAGTGCTGTGCATCATCATCAGAACTGCGCAAAGTCAATGGGCATAGCCATGCTGAAACATGTGTTCAATGGCGGATATAATTTACTCACTTCTGATTCCCCTTTTCAACCATAGTTAAATCTTTAAGACAACAAACAGTAAAATCAAGATATGCACCAAAAAATAAATGTTAGAAACAGTTCCCAGGAATTAAAGGTGTGAAAGTGGAGGGTCGATAAATCTACAATGGTCTGCACAATCAGCACAAGAAGCCAAAATGCAGTGGAAACAATGCACTTGGACAGTCCATGCACAAGCAAGTACAAGCAAGTGCGGTGAAATACTGGCCCTTGAACGGCTTTTCCACAACATCCACTGTGCCAAGGCAGTGCTTGCAATATTTCTAACAATTTCAGCTCATGCCCATTCAACCAGTCCTTATCATCATTATCGTTTCCATGAACTTCTGTTGCTGTGACAGCCTTTATTGTTACCACTCTTGTGGCTATGTGCTGTTGGCACTATTCACTGTCATTCATTCACAGATTCTGCAACCTCCATTCCCACACATGCCCGTCAACGTCTGCAGCTGCTTGTTTATCTCAAGAGTGCTTGCATGCATTTCAATTTGTAATCGAAACGTGAACGACCGAGAGGCAAGGCAAAGACTTCACCTTGCCTCACAATCGCCAAGGTTCAACTCCCTACTTACTCTGCTCAATCTAAGAACACTCTTAAAAAGTGCACAAAGGCACATGAAGCATCAGTTAAATAAAAATTGCAGAAAGTGCAGAAAATGTCAAAAAAATGTTCATCAAAAGTTTTACTTAATGCGTCAAAAGAGTGTTTTCACAAGACCATGAGGCCGACTCCCTCACCTCCTCCTGCACGTCTATCTGGGCGCCTGCCCTGAGCAGCGCCCCCACGCACGCCCCGGAACCCTTGGCTGCCGCCCGGTGCAGCGGCGTGCACCCATTCCTCTCCTGCGCATCAGGCACGGCCCCGGCGCCCAGCAGCAGCCCCACCGCCTCCACCTTGTTGGACCAGGCGGCCCAGTGCAGCGGCGTGGACCCCTTCCAGTCCCCTGTGTTGATGAGCTCCCTCAGGTTGGCGACCTGCTTGGCCAGCACCCCTGTCCCCTGGAAAACCGAAGCATGCAGCGATGTCCAGCCATTGGTCTTCCAGCAGTGGACGATTGACTGCTCCCGAAGCTGATCTTCGATTTTGATGGTTCCCGTTCGGACGCGCTCGACGATTCCGCCGGGCAGCCTGCCGCGGTTGAGATAGCAGTCAACACCGGGGCCTTCCAGGTGTTGCGTGGAGTGCTTGTGCTTCACGGAGCGGAAGTCCAGGCCCAGGATCTCAAGGCTGGTGAGGCGGTCCATGGATTCGGGGAACGATTGCAGGCCTGTGCAGTGGGAACAAAGCAAAGAAAGAGAATGCTGAAGAACAGCAAGCACAATGGGATGAAAGCAACAAGCAGCGAAACAAGGGGGAAGAGAGGGCAATTGAGTAAATGTGGACATTTCGCAAAGCGGAGAATGGATGTGCTGGCTGTTGCACATGCCACTGCTGATCCAAGGTCACAAGGCAGCTTCACTATGTAACGATTAAAGGTCATTAAATCACCTAATTTAGAACCAAAATGAATGAAAGATACATTCTTCCTCTTGAGAAGCCATAACGTGACAGGCATTGAGAAATTGGCATTACTGTATCAGCGTATTTTTTCTGATGATGCTCGGTCCTTCCTGCACGGAAGTCAAAATCAACACAATCAGCAAATTTTTCGTCGGCGATGTAGCTGAAGTATCAATAATGAGTCTAATTATTACAGCTGTAATAATGCCATAATTGTGAATATTATGAGCACCATGGCAATAACAAATCAACAGCGCACAAAAGCCCAACACAAAAGACCAAGTCCTTGCCTGAGCAGTAATCCAGGTACAGCGTCCTCAGCCCACACAGCCCACCGATCTCTGACGGCAGCGCTTCGATCGAGCAGCAGTACTGCAAGTCCAGCAGGTCCAGCTGCGTGAGCGTCGTCAGCGACTCCGGCAGCCCCTTCAACTTCAGGCATCCCCCCACAAAAAGTTTCCTGAGCCTGGACAGCCCCGCGAAGCAGTCAGGCAGCTCATGGAGCTCCCACAGGCCATACAGGTTCAGCAGCTCGAGACTGGACAGGGTGCTCAAACTGGTGGGCAGCTCGGCGATCCTCTCACAGGAGCTGAGGTCCAGGCGGCGCAGCCGTCGTAGGCGGCCCAAGGTTCCAGGCAGGGCCTTGAATGCACAGCCGGGAGCGTGCAGTGACTGCAGACCCCCAAGGCAGCCAATGGACTCGGGAAGGTGGCGCAGGCGGCCGCAGAATCGGAGCGACAGCGTGGCGAGGTCTGCCATGACGCCGATCTGGTCGGGGAGGGTGCTCAGGTGCTTGCAGGCATCGAGCTGCAGCAGCCTGAGGGCCTTGAGGTTGGTGATGCCCTCGGGCAGGTTCGTGATGTTGGTGAAGCTGAGGTCCAGGACCCGGAGCTGGGTGAGCAGGCACACGCCAGAGGGCGCGAACATGAGGGCGGTGTCGCGGAGCTGGAGGACGCGCATGTTGGGCATGCGAACGGCCTGGGGCCAGCTCGTGATCTTCTTGTTGGACAGGGACATCTCCCTGGTGAGGAAACAACCAATAGCCAATTTGAATGCAAGTCATGGCCATGATGATGGTGGTTACAGTGGAACAGTATCAAGTAACAATGACAGTGGCAGAGGCAGTTGCCATAAACAGCACAGTCGGCTACAGTTGTGTAGAAGAATTTGTGTACTCCTGCACTGCTTGGCAGAACATGTTAGTCATGCCTTGTTTTGCTTTTGAATGATGACACTGCTGATGACTTGTCCCAAGTTTTGATTGTCTGCAACAACGTCATCCTCAGATCTAGCAAATCTCAGACCTCCACAGCAACAATAAGCACCGGACTCATCAGCTGGGCACAAACACCACACCTGTTTGCAGTCTGGGACGTGGGAAGAAGATGTTACACTTTCTTTCTGGTGCAGCTACTTACAGCTTCACTTGCAGCAACAGCTCGTCACTGTATACACTGTTTCGGAACAACACACAATTTTGGAATGAAGAGTTGTGGTGCAATGCTTTGGAATAACATAGGGATTGCCGTAGTTCTGAGTTTCCTTCTTTGAGATTGTGCATTTCCATCCCCATACAATCAACCCTTGGGCAGCGTTTACTCATGCAGCTTTACTTGTTTGTTATTTGGGCACCTCTTGCATCAATTTGCACTCACTCGTGAGGTGACACAAGGCCCACGTCCCTTCCCCTAGGGTGGTGCACCACAACTCTCAAATGTGGTGTAGCACTTTGAGCTAACCCAAGAAATCAAGAAAATGGCAACCGTGCTTCCTCCCAGTCACCCTCCAGCCCACACAAGAGTCACACCAACCAGCACATGTCTGCCCACCTGCCAGGAATGTCCGCTGGCCACTGGAAGAACACCTCCTCCAGGCGGGGCTCCGGTCCCGGGCTATACCAGCGCTGGCGCTTGGATGCCTCATCCCCATTGATTATGAACATCGCCATGTCCCGCATCACGCGGTGCACATAGCAGGTGGTGGAAAAAATGTCCGCAAAGCCTGAGAACCTCATCGCCAGCTCCTCGTCGGTTAGCTGGAACCCAGGGGCCCCCTGGCGGTCCCATTTCACCAGCGACATGGCCACCAGCTGGCCCCAGATCATCAGCGCATCGTTGCTCTTGATCCCCTGCGCTGCGGACCACAGGTCGATGACATCCGACAGGAGCATTCGGTAGTCGTCAGCGACCGAGGCGAAGTGCAGGAAGCAGTCCTTCTCCCTGGCAGACAGGGCGTCGTAGCTGAGCCTGAGACGCCGCAAAAGCAGCTCCTCCTGGTCCAAACTCAGCACCTCAGACTCTGCCAGCCTCTCCAGGGCGAATTCCAGGGCACCCCTGCAGCCGTCCTCATCGGTGTTGTCCACGGCGTAGGACGCCACGGCCGCTCCCGTGACCTCCAACGCCAGCGGCAGCCCGCCGCACTCGTTCACGACCTGGGCCACCAGCCCGCTCATGTGTCCGGGGGCCTTTGGGGTGCCGAACGCGTTGTGGCAGAACAGCTGCATCGCGTGCTCGTGCAGCATCTCCCCAAGCTCATACTTGTAGCCAGAGCCAGTTTGGCGGAACAGGTGCGAGCCCCGTGTGGTGAACAGAACCCTGCTGCCGTTGTTCGGGTTGATCACCATCAGGCTGTCCAGGTCGCTTATCTTCTTGCACCACACCTCGTCCAGCACCAGCAGCACCCTCTGGTGCTGCAGCTCGAACCGCAGCCACTCCTTGCGCTTCACCTCATCCTCCTCCGCCATAAACTGGTCCAATGTGCCATCCCCGAGCAGGTCCCGATGCATTTGGGCCTGGCAGCGCAACACGTCTGGGCTGCTGGTTACAGTCACGCATGATATTCCCCGGAACTTGTCCAGGATCTCGTCGTCCCGACAGATGGTGTTCACCAGCAGGGTCTTCCCGGCACCGCCCATGCCCACCACGCCCACCCGGCCACCGTACATGTCCCTCACCTCTGCGCTCCTGAGCAACAGCTCCTTCATCGCGTCCACATGCCGCTCGATCCCCACCACGAACCGCGAGGGCATCGGCAGCAGCAATGGTGTTCCCTGCTCCATGACCTCCACCAGCTCCCCGGAGAGCTCCCCCACCAACCCCCTGACCCTGTCCAACATCACATCGCTCCATTCCCCCCCCTCCTCCGCCCTCTCCACCACGGTCCGCACCCTGTCCCTCAGCGTATCCAAATTCTGCACGAGCTTCCACCTCAGCAATGGGTTCTTGACCAGCCCCTTGCCCTTGGCCCTCTGGTCCCTGGCCCGCGCCAGCAGCTGCTCCAGCGCATCCACAACGGGCCTCGCCTTGGCCTCCTGGACGTCTGCCCCGCCGGCCAACCCATCCACGATCGTCACCACCTGCTTCAGCAGCGCATTCAGCGTCTCCCAGTAGTCTTTGTACTCCACCAGGTTTGCGGAGCTCAGCAGGCCCCCACTGTCCATCCCTCCCCCCTGCCTTCCAGCCCACAGGTGGCCGCCAACCGCCCTGCAGCAAATGCAGTGTGCCAAGCTCAGCAAGGCCAACTGCTCATAAAACAAAATGACACCGGTTCCTTTGCCCTTCTTCTGAAGCCACCCGTACAAATTTTTTTCAAGTCGCTTGTAGCACGCAAAGCAGCATGCCGCTTGGTTGTCTTTTGCTCAAGTCCGGGACAGTCGTCCTGCTGCTTTCATGTCGGGCAACTGCAGGGGTGTCTGGTGGCTCACTGCAGGGATGTGCTGAATGGCTGCCAGCCGCACGACTCGTGGCTCACAAGGATTTTCCATTGCCATGCGCCAGGATGGCCTAAGAGGGGCCCACGGCCGTCCCTCCTCGACCCACAGCCTCCCCGCCCACAACAGCCCCGCGGTCCCAATCCGGGGAAACGACATAACACGCCATCTCTCGCGGCACGAAAAGATCAAAAGGATTCAAAGTTTGAAGATTTGCGCCGATGCGTTCGACAGGCAGTCGCCTGCCCGTCGCGGGGCGCTCCTCTCCCGTCGCCGCGGAGTGTCTCGCGTGCCCCGCGCCCAACACTGTCCGCAAAAGAGCCAGGACGGCCACCCTGCCATGCCGAATGCCCTGCTGCCCGATCGTCCAAAGCCCAGATAGCGCCGCATAATCACCACGGATTCGAACGCGGGTGCGCAGCGCCCGCCGACCGCTGCGAGTCTCCCAGCCCTCCGCCACGCGCGTTGCCGGGAAAGCGTCCGGACGGCCACAAGGCCACCCATTGCGCCCCCAATTTGGCTCTGCCACCCAATCGTCAGGGCCCTAGCAGGGCCACAAACCACAACTGATTCTCACGCAGATTCCCAGCATCCTCCGACCGCCGAGAGGGTCGCATGCGCCGCCTCCCCACACTTCCGCGCAAGTGCCGGCCGGCCACCAGCCCACCCATTGCCCAACCGACTGGCACCGCAGCCCAATCATCAAAGCCCAGACAGCGTCGCAAAACCACAACAGATTCTCGCGCTGGCACCCATCTTCCGCCGACCGCCGAGATCGTCGCAAGCGCAACTTCCCACATTTCAGCGAAAGCGTCCGAACGGCCACCCGCCCATTGCCCAACCGACGCGCTCCGCAGCCCAATGCCCAAACCCCTCATCGCGCCACAAAACCACAGCAGATCCTCGCGTGAGTCCTAACCACATGCCGGCCGCACAGCGACCCCGCGACAGCGCGCACCAGCGCCCTTGGCCCGCCGGCGCCGGTCGCTGGGGCCCGGCAGATCCTGCCGATTCCCCACAGCCTCCCAATCCCCTCCCACCACACGGTCAACGGGATGCGCGCACGGCAGCACCCGCAGCGCTCCGACTTTCTCCAAGTCGGCGCCAAAGCTGCCGGGGCGATCGTCCGCGGCGGGGCAGGGCGCATTCATTACAGGCCGCGGGGCGCGGGGCCGTACCGCCCGGCCAGAACGGATGCTCGTCGCGCCGATCGCCCGCGCTCCCCACACGGAACGGGCCTCTTCACGGACCCATATCCCGGTTTCGCAATCCTCCCCCCGGGAAAAATGAAGCCCCGCCTTCCCCCCTCCCACCCCCCAGCCCCCGCCCCGCCCGTTGCTTGCTCGTCGTGGCGCTTGTCTCGTGCGCCCAGCCGCCTGGCAGCCTCTGCATTATCGTCTCGCCGGACGGCACAGGGACTGGCGTGCACTCGCTCCAGAGGGGACCCCTTGTGCATGACATGCCTTCTTCTCTGCGTGCAACAAATCCTGCCCACTCCCACCCGCCCGTCCCCACCAACCCACCTTCTTCAGACGTCACCGCTGGGCAATCGCTGCGACCGCCTCCAGACAACCTCCCATGCGCCACACACGCACGCAACCCACTCCCCCCCACCCTCTCGGCCTCCCCCCTCCCCACGGGCAGCAAAAAACTAAACGAGTTAGAAAAATCCGCCCCACATAGACTTCACGCAATGGGCGCGCACGAGGGGAAAAATTTACCGCGCTTAACTGACCCACGTCCGGTTGACCGCGGAGATGCGGCGTGGGTCAGTCTCTGCGGGTCCGCGGGGCCGGCGGCCGCGGCAGGGGGGACGGCGCGCCGGTCGCGTGTGGCACCCAGGGCCCATCAGGCCCGCGCCGAAGACGAGGCGCCAGGGGGGCCAAGGTTGGCCTTAACTAAGCCGCGGCATGGCGCGGGTAGTGCGCGAATGGGGGGCCACGGACGTCGGACTGGGTTTAAGTACTGGCAACCTAGTCATAAAGTACTGGCAAATACTGGCGAAGTACTGGGTGGGCGTTGAGTGGGGTGGGCGTCTGCGGGCTCGCAAGGTCATATGGGTAGTGCGCGAATGCGGGGGCTTAAGTACAGGCAAATGGTGACAAATTGCAGTACAGTACTGGCAAAGTACTGGGGAGGGGGGGGTGGATGGGACATCTGCGGGCTCGCAACGTAACGGGGCAGGGATGTACGGGAGATGTGCGGCTTTGGTGTACTGCGCGCCTGACTGGCGGTTGGGGGGAGTGCGGCTCGCCATTTGCGGATGCATCGCATGTACACGAATTGCACGGGCCTGTTTTTCCCGAAATGCTGCATCACATTCAGTGTCCAGGTGCCTCCCCCGCCCTGTCACAAGACTTGCGGGCCTTGCGCCAACTAGCGAGAGAGCGCAAGGCGATGCGAAGCCTCAAATTGTTGGAATCCAAAAGAATGCTCGGTCTCACGAAGGAAGAAGAAAGGTTCGGCACTCCAGGGGCCCCCTGGCAGATCAGCAATCAAAGCAATCGCTCCTGTCTCTATGTTTATTCTAACGAAGGAAACGAGAAAATTGAGCTCATGTCCGCGCAGCATCCATCAATGGCAGCACCATCCGTCCCACACAGAAACCAATTGCATTGGCTTAAGTTTCGGGGTGGTGGCCGCAGCCTGCCGCGCTGTGCCGGGGAGGCTCTGGAGGAGTCGGACAACGCTCGTTTGCAGCCTCTTGGTGATTGGAGCAAAATGCTCATTGAGGAACCCATTAACGTGGATGAACGACACGTTGGTGGTTGCGTCGGCTGCAGATTTTGTTCCACTACGGGAAAAGAGAGGCGTCCGCGCGGTTTCCAAGCGGCTGCGACACGTCCGAGCACGTCTGAGCACATCCGCGCAGTGGGCGGACGTGTTTGAGCGGCTACTGAAAAGTTTTCCGAGGCTTCGGACGGTTCCGGGCGTCCCCGGACACTTTCCGAGTGTCCGAAGGCGCTCGGAAGCGTCCAGTGTGTCCGACCCGCCCACGTGCAACAAAAACAGGAGAGGAGTGCCGCCACGCACAAGACCCCGCGCACCCTTCGCGACTTAGAAAAAGAATAGGGTGATGAGGGCGTGACAAGATCAGCGCCGCTGATCACGTGGAAGAGGCCAGCCCCACGGAGGACGTTTCGAGGCAGTGGACAGGACAGCCTGCGAGGGGCTGATGGTTTTGGCCTGCTTTGAGTGCAGGCCGTGCAGGCGCCCCGTCCGCCCACAATTGAGGAGGCGGCAGATGCGGAATTGGCAGCTTCTGTGTGCTTTGTTTGCAGGCTGCCGAGGCGCCGGAATCGCCGGCGGTGGAGGAGCCGTGTCGTGAGGAGCTCGCAATTTCTGTGTGCCATGTGTGTAGGCCACCCAGGAACCGCGGTCGCCGGCGTCGAGGAGCAGTTTGGTGAAGAACTGACATTTATGCGTGCCTGGCTTGCAAGCTGTGGGGGATAAAAAGTAACGGTTTCTGTTGCTTTGCGCGCAGGCTCTCCAAGTGCGGCGATCTCCATGCCATGGGAAAGTAACAGCGAAGTGGTCTCAGTATGATGCACGCGATATGCATACAATGCGTTATATGTACGAAAGTCGCCGCTGCCATGTATGCGTGAACGTTGCACGAACAGTATGATGCCGATGTCGCTAAGTGCAGGCTTGTTTTTTACGCCGTAAAACCTGAACGTATTTACGTTTTTACGCGTAAATATAGTTTTTACGTTTTTACGCGTAAAAATACGTAAAAATACGTAAATACAACGTAAAAACTGTCCGGTGTACATAAGGACAGTACGTACAGACTTACGGTGTCCGGAGAGTGGCAGCCAGACTCCCTGGAATGAGCAGAAAACGAGCTTTTGTTGCACAATCATCGCCCTTGCCAAGGGCGAGATGAACATTGTGTTGCGGGTGCTGGAGATGGCGGAGGACTGATAATTGTACGCAACTTTCATGGTGTAACCTGGGTGTTCCAGCGAGCCGCAAAAACGTAAAACTAGCCGTAAAAATAGGTGCTTTTGCAAATTTACGTTTTTACGCGTAAAAACGTAAACGTAAACGTAAAAACCAAGCCTGGCTAAGTGCATCAGGGATCATACGCAAAACTAACGGTACACATCCGGAAATCAGGGTGGAGGTACGGCAACGTTGATGGCCCTTGATGCAGCGAGTTTGTTGATGCGCTTTCTGTCAATGGTGCTGGAAAGTTTAGGTATCAGCGCTCACAGATATCCACGCTGCACCTGCATTTTTGCCCCAACGACATTGATGGCAATGGGGCATGAATTATAACACACTATCAATCCCCAAATTCATTCAAATAGCGGCTATTGTTGCTTGTAAGACGTTGGCGCATGGATATTTCGGAAACATTGACAGGCAACACATCAGCAAACCCGTTGTGGCAAGGCCCGGCAACACTGCTGTACCCTCATCCCGATTTCCTGTGCAGATGCAGGTGCCAATGTAGATGACAATACCAGATGCAACCCGGGGCAGTGGCGGCGAGTAATGGTGGAAGTTCTAATAGAGGCTAGATCCAAGGTGGCAATGTGCGCGTGTGACAGAAATGGAATTCACTCAAATATCTCTACATAACTCGCTTTGGAATTACTTTTTGCACACCAGTAGAAATGCGCTTTTGGCGATGCCAAGAAAACTGCCATTTTGGCTTTGAGAGATGCCATCACAGTTGCTTTGGTGCCACCGCAATCCCAGCAATTGCACCACCTGGCGTGAGATTGACGTCAAAGATATCTGCCATCGATGGCAGCGCAAAAATAGAGTTCTCTGCAGACGGTGGCGTTTAAATTAGACTTTAAGGACTTCAACTTAAACTTGAGCGAGGCGGCTTGGAATCCCTCGAGAGGTGACGGCGCTCTCTGTCCAGAATGTGCCCAGTGTGGACTGCTCCTAATTTTCTTCAAGTCAGTTGCAAACAGCGAAAGACCCCAAAGCGCCTCGTTTCTCCAGTGTCGGTGTGGCTCTGTCATGTGATGTTAAGACAACACAGCACAGTGCGTCACCTTCTAAATAGTGAAAACGGCAGAAAGCAAACTCTCCATTGTCACTAAAAAAAGGACGAAATAACATTTTATGCTAACACATATGTATGCATTTTATCAGTGTTCTGCGCGCTAAATCCACGAAAATGACCCAAACACTTAATTTTGTACACGCTTGAACACGTGTTATATGTACCTTTTTACCTAGTGTGTTGGAAACGGGCCAGCCATTTGAGCAGCTTGAGCGATCTGCAGCATTGATGCCTTTTCGGGGAAATGCGTGTAAGACTTAGCACTTATTATCATTTCGCCTTTTCGCTTTCAGCACCCAGAAGATGGGCTATCATTGCTCATCTTCGCGGCACCATTGCGGTATCATGCCCCAGCGGTGGTTCACCAAAGCGCGGCCAATATGCGGTGGTCAGCGTGAGACAAGGAGTTGACAAAGACACGGAAACAGCTGCGCGGTCCAACGGCGAAGACTCAAATTGCACACAAGGCACGGGTTCCAGCTGGTGGACACACACTCTTATGTTGTCCAGCCGTACCCTCTGCCCACTAGCCCCAGTACCGCGCAGCGACACACCACGGCTCCCCCCCTTAAGATTGTTCAAGACCGCAAAGATCTTCTATTGCTTAAACACAGCGCTTTTACGCGTACAGCACGTAAAAAACCATTTACGTTTTCGCGCGTCAAAACACGTAAAGACAGGACCTGTGCATAATAATGACGTACATGCAGAATTGGAGTCTGGGAGTGGCAGCCACATGCGCTGGAGTGGGAGAAAAGTGGCATTTTGTTCGACGACGCCGTGGCACTCGCAGAGAGCGAGGCGGACGGTGCGTTGCGTGTGCGCGAGGATGCGCAGGATTAATCACTGTCTGCCACTTCACCATGTAATATGGGTGTTTCAACGCCCCGCAAGAATGCGTAAAATAGCCTGTTCTGTGTTTACCAGCTTTCGCGCATAAAACGTAACGAAGAAATTTTGTTGTAAGCGCAAAGACCAAGACTTCCCCCGCGATGCCGCAGAGTGCAAGCCCCTCGCACAGACTCCCCGTTAATGGTTTCCATTAATTCTAATAATGGAACTTTGTTGAATGAAGAAGAATGAAGACACATCAACCGCGGCGCGGTATACGCCAGCGCCCACTAATGCATTAAGCAGAGCCCTTCCGGCATGTGGTCGACAACCTTCGCACTTTGAGTAAAACATTTTAAAATTTGCACAAAACCCTCGGCGCCACGTTGTCCCTGCGTGGCAAAAACAAAAAAATCTAAATGAAAATACCACATCAGTAATATGGGACATTAGCATGTCATTGAAATGGTCTATCACCGACAACCAAGATTGATCAATCGATTCGCGTGAGAGTTCCATGGCACAGACAACTGCTTTCACAAAATGTCAGGGAGCACTCTTATCTTCAGTTTCGCTTAATTTGTGTAGCGGTAGTTCACTTGTGCTATCCCTCGTAGCGAGTCGCAGATTTGACGCGTTGACCGTACTGGGTCGCTAAACAGGAGACGCAAAGGACCCAACAATCGAAGTCGCCATTTCACTGCGTCACAGACGCCATGGCAGTGACATCGCTGCCATGGCGATATCGGTATCGATAACGAAATTGAAAGATATCGATGTTGAAATCAGTGTCGACAAGAAAACCAGCACAACAGATGCCAAGAACGCACAGCTAAATCTATAGTTTGTGGGCATCGGACGGGGAAGTTTTCTGATCTGTTGGACATGCGCCAAGAGTTAGCGGTGTCCAATACTCTGGAAGGTAGTTGCGCAATGTAGAGGTTTTTGGGCCCCAGGTGCAACAGACGGTCTTGTCCTTCATTTGAGGTCGCGCTTGCACAGTGCTTTCCATCGAGTGAAGCATCCGATCTGGCGGAAACACGACAGAAATCGACAGGCGTTTCTCACAAATTAGCAATTGACGGATCCTGGCTTTGTTGATGCTGTACATTGGATTCAATAACCAAATCATGGAATCGCTTTTATCTGGAAAAATAGGAAGCTGCCGGTCACATCCTTGTCTCTTTATGTACAAATTTCATGATGATTGTGAGGGCGAGGAAGTTATGAGGAGTAGCTATGGGAGGGTGATGTGAAATATGGTGTCTAAACATGGTGAATGCGGTGGTAAAAGCATGGTGAATATGGGGGAACGGTGATTGGCTAATTGGGAACATTCTCCTGCGAACACTATTTGGTCAGCGAGCTTGTCCTCTAATGCATATGGTTGCGGTCTCGCTTCCCGTGCCTGGGAGCGACTGTGTGCGAGCGTGCGAGAATGCGGCCAGCCTGATAATGATGGTGAGGATAAGAAAGAAGCTGGTAAGCGATCATGTGCAGGCTTGGTTTTTACGCCGTACAGACTGACTGTATTGACGTTTTTACGCGTAAAAATAGTTTTTACGTTTTTACGCGTAAAAATGCGTAAAAGTACGTAAATACAACGTAAAAACTGCCTGGTGTACATAAGGACAATACATACAGACTTTCACAGTCCGAAGAGCGGCAGCCAGACGCCCTGGAAGGGGCATACAACGAGCTTTTCTTAAACGTCATTGTCGCCCTTGCCAAAGGCGAGGTGGACATTGTGTTGCGGGTGCTGGAGATGGTGGAGGACTGATCATTGTACACAACTTTCATGGTGTAACCTGGGTGTCCCAGGGAGTCGTGAAAACGTGAAAAAACCGAAAAAGTAGGCCCTTTTGCAAATTTACGTTCTTACACGTAAAAACGCAAAAGTAGAAACGTAAACGTAGACGCGAAAACCAGCCCTGATTATGTGATACATGGAGTTTGTGGTGCGAAACTGGATATGACGATATGGCGTTATGTTATGGTGAAATGTGCATGGAACACTGGAGATACGAAATGGACATGGTTGCAGCGGATGTTGTATGACTGGGACGCTCATGCTGCAATGCATCTGTTTGCGGCTTTGCTTCTCGTACCTGGAAGCGGCTGTGTGTGAAGATTTTGGCTTTCATCTCAATGACGATTGTGAGTTCGAAAGGACAATAAATACGCAATTATGTGATATATGGTGATTGATGGTGAAATGCACTTACGGTGAACACCGTGTTTATGTTATGGTGAAATGTATATGGGGAAATGGGGACGGAGAATGGATATGCTTGCAGTGAAATTTGTTAAGCGAGCACGTTCACCCTGTGATGCATCTGGTTGTGGCCTTGCTTCCCGCGCCTGGGAACGACTGTGTGTGAGCGTGTGCAAGGGTATTCGTTTTGCGTGCTAATGTTCATCAGGGAAATCAAACTTTTCGCACACGCTCGCACACGGCTGCTCCCAGGCACAGAAAGAAAAGCCGTGACCGGATGCACTGCGGTATGAGCTTAAGAGCTAAATAACAATCATTACACTAATGCTCACTTCCTGTCTCCATTGTCCCCATGTACATTCACCATAAGAATATGTTCACCATATTTACACCCCGTCACAGAACACCACATATCACATATTATACATTAACCGCCCCCTCGCCCTCACAATGATGATGGCAGAACGGGGCTTGCCCCGCATTCCTCAAGGCCCACTGCGTTGGAGCTGTGTTGTCACGGTGCGTGCATTCACAGGCCCATAAGACGGGGACATGGCCGTGAGCGAACCTGCTGTTATCGCCGGAGGGGAAGGTGCGGAGTCTGAGTGGGAGTTTTCAATATCGGTGGAGACAAGCAACGTCTGGTAATGCCGCCAGGGGCGGCATGCGCGGGCAGACGGCAGTGGCAAGCTAGTGTACTGGCAGGCATGGGGATGGCGCAGGTACGAGAATGCTCGACCCTGGATGGCCGTAAGTCGCGTCCAACAATCAAACTCAATCAAAACCCCGTCTCGACAATCTGTTGTCGTTGTCACGTTACCATTCAAGGTAACGGATAACACCGGCATTTGGTTGTAACCGCGGGGGGGGGAGGCGGGCTGACAGAACGTACTCGCCCCTTGCCGGCTGGCGCCTGGACGGCACCTCGGCATCTCGCACCCCCCACAAGCCCCCGCCTTTCCCCGGGACGAAATTTGCGACGAGCCACAGACTGATTGATGGATTCATAGATTGATGCATCGATTGATTGCACGGCCGCTGAGCGCTGCCCAGATCCTGCCGGCAGCCACCCCCGTCAAACCTCCCAGGCCCCAGCCAATACGGCAAATCCCCCACACCATCCCGAAGCCAGCCTCCCCTCACGAACGTTACCCGGCCGGCTGACATTGCCCATCAACCGCCTCCCAGTGCGACTGTGCGGCCGTCCCATGTTTGCCCCCAACGTTGTCCCCCATCAGCACCGGCCTCCTGGCCGGCCAGATTGGTGGAGTCACACCATCGGTACACGCAATAGTAACGCATAAGTGTTATCGCACTGCGCGAAAGGCAGTGACAGCAATGGATCCCGGCCAAGCCCGCTCGCCCGCGACGGGGCGCAGCCACCTTGCCCGCCCTTGCTGCCGCCCTGTCGGAATGCTCAGCGCCCCGCTCGAACGGGAAGGCGCCCAGCGGAGGCCCTAGGGGTCGATCGGCGTTCAAAATTTTGGCCCGTTTTGGCGCCAGGGGTGGCGAGCGGGGTGGAAACATGGGGAGGTCGACGGGCGGCTGTGAGAGCGGCGATGACAGCTCTTCGGGCAGGAGCTCGAGGGCGGACCGGCGCGTCGCGTCGTTCACGAGGCCGCGGGGGGGGGCTCCGGCGGACGCGCCGGAGGTGCGCCACTCCGCGTGCCAGAAGAGCGCTGGGGAAGAGGTGAGGGTGGGGCGTCGGTGGGTGGGAGATTGTTGCAATACAGAACAGCGAGGTGCGTCCCACTTTTCTTCCGCCTTTAGGGAGAGCCGGCTGGAGCCTCGAGACAAAGCAGGGGGCATGCAAAGGAGAGGGCATCAAGCGTCAACGCGGCATGGACATTGTCGAAACCACATGCGGTGGATAGTTGCAATACAGGATACCGGGGTGCATCCTACTTTTCTGCCGTTTTTAGGGAGACTTGGGCAGAGCCTCCAGGCAAAGCGGGGCGGATGCGAAGGAGAGGGCAGCGAGTGTCATTATGGGATTGTCGAAGAGCCGGAGGAGAGGGTGTCGCAAGACAGAATGACGGGGAACACCCAGCTTTACCTCCGCCTTCGGGGAGAGGTGGCTGGGGCATCGAGACAAAGCGGGGGGGATACAGAGGGTGGGGCACCAAGCGTCAACGCGGCACGTCCTTGGTGGGAAATCCGGGGTTGGTGGTTTCCGCGTTTTCCCCCGGGTGCTGCGGGGGGTGTCGGAGCGGTGTCGGAGGTGGCGCGCGGGTCTCGAAGCGCCGCGAGGGCGGGCGGGGGCCCGGGCGCGCCGGGCATCTGCCCCCGGCCACGGTTTTTTGAACGCTGATTGTTTTTGTTGGCTGGAACCTGGCGGGGCTGGCTGGGATGGTGCCCCGGGTGGATGTTGGGGGAGGGTGGGGGGCTGCTGGGTTTGGGAACTGGCGGGTGGGGCGGGGTCGATCGACGGGAGGGCCACCAGGCGCTTGCGTCTGTGATTCGATTCCGGCCTTCCACGCTTCGCGGTTTCTGTGCGGGGCCGGGGGCTCGCTGTCCCGCGGGTCCCCGTGAGTAAGCGGACCAGGCATGGAAACAACCCTACGGGGCGGGGGGCCTGATTTCCCTGCACCCGTTCTGGCTTCTTGGGTCGTCGAATCGTCAATCGAGGCTTGCTCTCCGCCGAGCGGCGCACGCCCTTTCGGGACCCGATGGGCTCGATCCGGCGGCCTTCGCCCCCCCGGGTATCGCAACTGTATCGCGGGGGTATCGGGACCGTATCTACGATCGCGCGTCGCGGAGCCTGGACGCGAGGCGTCTACAACCTCGTTTAGCTGTTCGCCACCGCGCCCGTTAGCCGCTGTCTGTCGGTTGTCTTCGGAGATCCCTGGGCAGCTGGCGTTGCCCTCTTAACCCTTTGGAGATCTCCAAACCGCCCCATTTTCAAGCGGATAGGTGTCGCAAATGAGAAAGTTAATCTCTCCGCTGAAGTGAGCGACAGAGCCGTCCGTTCCCGATCCCCCTTTGGCGCAAACTGCCAACAATTGGCGGAGGGCGTCCCGGGACACTCGCCCGCCTCTGGACGCCTCGCAAGGCTTGGATCTTACCGCTGTGTTTTCCCGTTGTTTGGCAGTCCCCCTTTTCTGCTTGTGTTGCTCCCCCCTTTCTGTTTGTCCAAGTCCGAAACGCCTTCGTGCCGCCTCAAGAGGTGACCTCAAGTACGGCCCCAATCAATTCACTTCAAAATTAAAAATCCGCCAAAAATACTACGTTTCGAATCATGTAAAAATCGTGTAAAGCCGTGTCAAACGTGTGAAAATCGTATACTCCCACTCAATCATTACTACCCGGTTCGGTCCCATTTTTATCCGATAAGCACACGATTAGACACCATTTTCTCACCTATTTCAATCGTGTGACACGACTTTCAAAACCATGTATTTTTGCCTGTTTTTGCTACTTTTTTTGCTAGCACTTGTGCGCCCAACCAGCGCGCGGCCTGCCAAGCGTCGTCCCACCCACAGCGTGCAGTCCCTCGCCATCATCGCCTGCCGTCCCGCGCCCAGTCTTGGAAACTACGACACGATCATCTCCGACACCACGCCGAAGGAAAGGCTGCCTTGTCGTTTTGTACACCTCCGCCCAGAGGAGACGGCCCAGCGTTTGAGTCGCCTTCCCCCCATGCCTGACTCCTAATTTCCCTGACAACCACGTTTCCTTTTGCAAACCAGATCCTCGATCATGGCAGGAGCGCAGAAGCAGCCAAAAAGAGACGATTTTCAATTTTTGACTTCGATTTCGACTTTGAGTTGGAACTACAAAAAGCGGGGCATGAATTGAATTTGCGATAGGAAAGAAATCATATTTGAACTAAAATTGAATTCGCGCTGGAAGCAGGAATTGGAATTGAGTTGGGATTCGAATTGGTGCCCCGTGCAGAGCGTGGTCTTCGTCCGGGAGGGCGTGGCGCCCGTTCGTGGCGGCCCGCTGTGGTCCCTGTACTGCCTGTGCGACGGCCGGCAGGGCCCCGGCGCAGCAAAGTACTTCCGAGCCAACCTGTGGGCAGTCCTGGCGCCGCTTCTGCCGCGGAGACGCGTGAAGGACGGCGACACAGCTGGTGAGGCGCTGTTGCAACTGCATTACTCAATAGAACTGCGTTTTGTGGCATTTATTCAATTGTCAGTAAGACGCAAAGCCACATTTCTCACATACGGTCGCCCCCCAGGCACACCAAGCCAAGCCGTAACCAGATGAATCGCAGCACAAACGCAGCAACCAAACAGCATTCACTGCAAGTGTTCTCGTTTTGGTAACCACCATGTCCCATACTCATCCACCGTATGCTAGCACCATACTTCCCGTGTTCAGCCACATCATATTTAGCACCATTCCTCCCATAATTTCTTGCTTAATTTTTTCGCCTTCACAATATCGTCGGCTTAAGTTTTAGCACTGAGTTGGCATATGGCAGTAGTTAATGGCATAGATTTGGATTGTACCAAATGGCAAATGATGAAAGCAATTCCAGGCGCCGGCGCTACCACGGAGGCACGTGAGGGGCGAGGACGCCACACGTGGGGCGGGCTTTAAATCGTTTCAATTTTAATCCAATGCAGTGCCACCAAATTTAGTCCGAGTTAATGCCGAGATGGTAAAAGAGATCCGGGCGCTGCAATGTGAATTGCATGGAAACACCGCCACAAAATATACATAAAATTATGCCTAACGGGACTGCTTTAATTTTCCGGATGGGAAAGTAATCAAAGAACTCCTGGCGCCGCTGCAGGTGGGGCGGAGATTTTGCACTTTGTTTTGGCACCTGCCGTGAGGAGTAACCTCAGGGTAATGGACTGCATCAAACTATATTCATTGGAACTGCATTCTGTCAGATTTAATGGCGAATAATGAAAGCAATATCAGCCAATGAGGTGTCCAATATGTCACTGTGCTGCTTCCCCAGCGCTGCTTTGCTTTGAGTGTCGTCGTCTTTGAGTATTGGCTCGGAGGTCTAGGACGCAGTCATACATTAGCTAACTGACAAGCCAACATTTTAAAACAGGACAACAGTTTCAGCAGGGAGAATGGGTGGTAAAGCAGATGGAACTGGCTGGGGCCATGAATAGACCGCCTGCTTGTTTGCTGTAGATAGCTGTGTGTGTCAAATCGATGGCGGGATTTGGTGCAGGTTTTCACCAGTTCACAGGAGACGTGAGAATGGCAGTCGTGGAGGCGTTTGCGGTGGTCGCCAAGCGATTCCGCATGGACGAGCCCGATGACCAGTCAGGTGAAAGGCCCACGAGCTTCTTACGCGGGCGAACATTGTAATACATTGTGCTAAAATGTTTTGATTGCATTTGATTCCCATATCGTTATCTTAAATTTGTCAAAATTGACGCTATGGCGATCGCGTTTGGACAACGCACGGCCGGACTTTTGCGGCCCAGCATCGCACCGCAGATCCAAGGGCCATGTGGTACCGGGGACAAAGTGGATGTATTTTGCCCAATAAAATCTTTGTAATAGCTGAATTTTCTTTCAATAATCTTTTAAGTAATAGTCTTTTAAGGTGTTCAATGTAAATCTTTTAATAATGTTTTCAAAATAATAGTCTTTTGAGTCATCGAATATATCCGTAACAACATGTGTTGTGTGATTGTCAATGGTGTTGCAGCGGCTTGATGCGTGTTTGTCCATCTGTGTTAACACATGTTCAGGAAGAAATGAGGAAACCAAGTAAGCACTCTACAGCACGTTTCAGTGCAATATAATACCCAGCATCGCACAAGCTCTTTCCCAAAATCTGTGCGCCTATCTTTTTGATGTTTCGCTCTGGGAACACAACTCAACAATTGAAAACTTGTGTTGCACATCAGATTTCAATGAACACATCATGGACGCCGCTTTACTCGGACAATGTAGGCGGTTTAATACTATCTCCCTGCCTTGTCATATAACATTTCGCAATTGTGATGGCACAATTGAACACAAAAGTTGAAGTGCATCCGTGCGTTCAGTCGTAACCCCTTACTGAATCATTGTCATTACCCTATTGTATTGGTATCCCGTTGCTATTCAGTCTCTTTTCTATGGCATACAAATGTCTTCTCCATTTCATGTAGTCTGACACCGTGACGTAGAAAGACTTTCCCAATAGGAAAGTCATGCTGTCAAAAAAAAACAGTGCGAGCCAGTACAAAGAATGCTGGACATCACACCAAATTTCCCAAAACAGCTATATACATTGCACTGAGTTGGCGCTATCTGTCGGCGGCCCTCAGGAACCTCCGTCACTCTGGCCATCCTGTGCGGCCACCTGCTCACCGTGGCCAACGTGGGCGACTCCCAGGCCATCCTGGACCTGGGCCTCAAGGAGCCGGTCCTGATGACCACCAGCCACCGCATCGATGACAACGAGCCCGAGCGCAGGCGTCTAGTGCAGGCGGGTGCGCAGCTCAAGAGCGCGCCTTCAGCGCTCAAAGGGAGGCAGGGAGGCACCAGGTGCTGGCCGGGGGGCCTGGCGGTGTCGAGGTCCGTAGGGGGCGAGGCCGCCGGGAGGTACATTGTGCCAATTCCCCACGTCTACCAGGTGAGAAGCGGCGTTGCGGAGGGGCAGTGCGAGGCTTTGCGGGCGCGTTGCAGAAGGGGTTTGTGGCTGTTTGTTGTCGCAATAGGGTTGAGGGTTTTGAAACAAAGGCAAAGTTTGTTGAAACAGACATGAAAATTTGTTTGTAAAGGCGGAATGCTGCAGTAAATGAATTCCAACGTATTGCAAGCTGATCTAAGCAAGGAGCTCCACTGCAAATGGTAAATCATAACGGGATCCTTTCCCACCAGTAGCCGATGTAGGGTCCCAGACAATGAGATAGAAAGAAAGCGTCAGTGTTCGGTCAGCGCATATATAGGAACGATGCGGCTCTTCCGTGGAAGGGTGCTGTCCCACAGGGGCATGGGGCGCCAGTCTTGCTGCCACACCCGCAGAATTTTGCGCCTTTGGCAGCATGCTGACTTGTTTGAATCGTGTTGAGGAACCGAAAGCCGTGCAGTGCTGGTGTAGCCGGAGTCAATGGCGGTGCATCTTGTGCATTTTCACCGTATATTGCTGGCGAAGGCACCTGAACTACTGAACGGTGGCCAGTGCGCCTGAACTGCTGAATGATGGGCAACTTCGGCAAAATACGGGAAACCAACAACACAATAGCATCTATCTGTACTATGTATTGTTAATCTCTACCCATATCAACGAGCTCTTAACACCTAATGACAATACTATCCATAGCAACATGCACCCACGTTCTTCTACTGTATCCCCCTTCCTGCATTTTATCTATTTACACCACTGTGTTTTCGGCTTTCTGCTGTTTCGTCTTCGTAGTGTTCTATGCAGTACAATATGTGCACTAAGATGTGCATCGATACATGCAGGCTTGGTTTGTACTCCGCAAAACTGATCGTATTTACGTCTTTATGCGTAAAAGTATTCTTTACGCTTTTACGCGTAGAATGCGTGAAAGTGCGTAATTACAACGTAAAAACTGCCCGGCGTACATAAGGACAGTACATACAGACTTACGGAGTCCGAACAGGGGCAGCCAGACACCCGGGAAGAGGCAGAAGACGAGTTTTTGTTAAACGCCATCATCACCCTTGCCAAGGGCGAGGTGGACATTGTGTTGCGGTGCTGGAGATGGAGCAGGACTGATCATTGTACGCAACTTTCATCGTGTAACCTGGGTGTCCCAGGGAGCCGTAAAAACGTAAAAATGGACGTAAAAATAGGCCCTTTTGCAGACTTAAGTTTTTACGCATAAAAACATAAAAGTAAAAACGTAAGCGTAAACATAAAAAAAGCCTGGATACATGCGTTGATATGTGCATGAATGTATGCATATGAGCGTTAATACATTGAAGCACCACCGTTGCCCTTAGGCCCTCCTACCCTTCACCGGCGCCCGCATCATCATCGGCTCCGACGGCCTCTGGAACTTCATCCACTGGCGCGAGGCCCCTGACGTCATCCGACGCACGCCTGCCACGTCAGCAGCCACTCGCCTGGTCGTCGGCGCGGTCCTCCTCTGCAGTGGCCCCTGCTCCAATGACGCAAGCGTCCTCGTGTGTGACGTCATGCCGCCAGGATGCGCATCTTTCCCGGCAGTCCTGCAAAGCAGGGCTGAAGGACCTGAGGGCGGGAAGGGGCGGGGAAGCCGCTGCCGGCGGCTTCTGACCGCTTTCCTGCGCAGGGACTGCAGCAGCTGCCGCCCGCAGCAGAGCAGACCCACGGACGTCGAGCTGAAATTCGTGGTGGCCGCAGATGGGCTCGAATTAATTGGCGATAAAATCGAACAGCTCGACAAATTCGATAAACCCGATAAAGTGGATCGCGTTTTGGGCCCCAGGGCCCGCTCGGGATCTCCGGAGAGCGACGGCGCCAGTTCGCAAAGTACTGCGTCGGGTGGGTGTGGCGTGCGGTGCTGGGCGCCGGCGTTTCTGTCCGCGCAGCGGTCGTCGCTGCTGGCGAGGTCGTCGATGGGGGTGCGGTCGGCCGGGGCGCTGGACTGGGCCAGGCGCCTGCGGGAGGTCCCCCGGGCCCCCCTTTCTGGATCATTGGGCCCGGAGGACTCTATCCGGTCGGTGGCCAGCATGCCAGCCGGCGCCGCTCGCGAGAGGGCGCCAGCGGTCGCATCCGCAGAAGGGTCCGGGCGCCAGGAGGGTCTGCCGAATGCTACGCATGAAGTTTGTAATGGTGGACTTCAGGGGGAAATTTTGAACAGAGGATTTCAGCAGGAAGCCCTAAGCAGAGGATATCTGCAGGAGGACTTAAGAAGAAGATTTAAGCCGGAAGTTTCGGGCAGAGAAACTCTGCAGGGAATTTTAAATGGAAGTTTTCGGCATGATGGTTGCCCTCCCGCGGACTACCTGGCGTCCCGGGAGTCGATCCGGTCGGTCGCCAGCGTGCCGTCCACCGTCTACGAGAGCCTGCCGGAGATCGCGACCGCCCCGTCCGCGGCCGCGGAAGCTTCGGAGCCGAGAGGCCTGGAAGGTTCGGCTGCGGCTGGGCCTCAGGGGCCCCCCGCAGACGCCCCAGGCCCGCCGGACCCCATCCGATCGGTGTCCAGCATGCCCACAGCCTTACGCGAGAATCTGGCAGGATCGGAATGCCCGATTGCCCGTGGCTCTGGCCAGTCCTTATCGGCGCCCGGGGACTGTGAAGTGTGGTCGATTCGGTGCAAAGTTTCCGCCGGTGGGGGGAACGTGATTGACCTGCTGCTGTCCTCGGGGGACTTGAGCCACGCGTTTGGTTGCGAGTCGTCGACTACGGATGGCCAACTTTTGAAGACCGCGGGCCACAGCGCCGATCCAGTGAAGTGGGAAGATGCCAAAAGGAGCTCGGGTTGGGAAGAGATTGCATCGGCCGCGTCCCAGGCTTCGGGACCCGAGGCCCGGTCGGCGGAACCGTCGGCCCCGCCGCGCCCCCACGAGACCACCGCCGGCTTCCGGGCCGAAGCATCGGCCAAGCCATTGACCAACATGTACCAAAGTCGACGATCACTGGATTCGCTCACGACATCGGCCGATGCGGGCAGCGGCGGCGGCTTCAGTCATGGCGCAAACGGCCGGATCGATGGCATCGACTCGCGGATAGATGAGGCGACGGGTTTCGGACGCGAGGCTGATCTGTGCTGTGAAGCGCGGGGTGGCTTGGTGTGTCGGCGGGTGCCCAGCGAGGTGCTCTTTCCGGTGAGGCCCACCCCGCGGACGTCGCTGGCGAAGGCTGGGTCGGCTGAGCTGGGCCCGCAGGCCCGCGGCCTCGGGGTGTTCAACGAGGACGCATCTCCGGCGGGCGCGGCCCCCAGGAGTCGTTGAGAGGGCCGGTCCCATGGATCCAGTCGCGTGCACCGCTGTTTTTCCTTTGTTTTTCTGTTTGGCGTATTTTTTGGTTTGCTTTTTTCGTTCGGGGAGGGGCTGGCCGGCTGTTGCATTCTATTGGAAGGGCGTTCTGGGCGGAGGCAGTGTTGCGTCTGGGCACAGTCAGGGCGCGAGGCACAGTGATTGCGTCTGAGATGTTGGGTAGGTGCAGCGTTTGGCGCAAGTGTGATCGGCTGTCTTGCAGGCGGAAGGCTGCGGTTGCTGTTGGTGGCAGGGACAGTGAATGCAGTGCGTGGCGCTTCTTTCCTGGCACCAATTCTGCATTCCGTGAAGCTCTGAAACGTTGAAGTTGGGAAGTGGACAGCTGCGAGGGGGGATGGCCTTCGGCAAGGCTTGCAGGCAGGGCATGCCACTTTACCAGGAAATAGTGTAGGCCTACCTAAATTGGATCTTTGAGATCTGACTGTAGGAGCTTCTGACGGTCCTGCTGGAAGGATGAAACGCCAATAGGACGATGGAAATGGAGCGACAGCCCATGATATAGGGATTCTGGTGCCGTTTGAGCCTCCGTTCCTTGAGGGCCTTGACATATGCTGTTCTAGCACTTCGTTTTTCACACTCGCGATACCACCTCCTAGTCGCCGACGCAGGCTGGTTTGTCTTTGAGGAATTCACCACGCTGGAAAAAGCTCCATTTGCAACATTCACATTTGCGGCCAGTATCAATTTTGGGACAGATTGGCGATGCAATGCAACGATGCAGCCGGCAGCACTTTGTTATACTCCTTTAGTCCCGAAAAGCGGTTTGTTGGTAGATATTCGTGCAAGGAGTGGCATGGCACTCTTAAAAATTGGGGCTAACATGAGCTGGCCCCTGCCTCAAGCCATGGCAGCGGCGCAGATTGCACTATGCAGAATCTGAGTTCTAGATGGTTTGATCGCTGCTCAACGCAATGTAGAGAAGAGGGTGCACTGTCCATCGATGAGTTCTAAATGGGTGGGCCGCTGCTTGGAGCAATGTAGGAAGGGGAATGACCATTTAAAGACCATGGAGCCTGAATGGGTAGACAGCTGCGTGATTTTGGCCTCAAGGGACGGGGTGTGGGCAGCTGTTAGATGTCTCAGGGTCGGACTGATCCAATTGATTGGACTATTGGTTCGATCGGACTGATGAGATCAAGTCAACTTGCGCTTGGTTTATCGAGCAATTTCATTGGAGATCCGTTGTGGCATATGTTGGTAAGATTACACTGGCCGCCGTTTTCTGGGCGCCTCTTTTTTTGTTCTAGGTAATCGAGAAGGGGGAACCGCGTTTCTGAATTCAATTTCAAATATTATTCCGTTTCGATTGTGCGAATCTGCTAACTTTGCAACTCCTTCGAAGGTCTCCTCCTGCGGCTCCAGTACGACTTCGTGACTTGGTTTGTGTCACATTTTTGGACACACGAACCTGTGAAGCAGCCTTTCCAGCGAATGCAACACAGTACCATTAGCAGCACTCTTTATGAGGTACGAAAATGATGGCCTCGACATGGCCAGACCTCTCCGGAGGGCAGCAGTGAAAGATGGTCTTGAAGTTCATCAAAAGGAGTCGATTCAGCGCAACGACAAGGCCAGAAAATCACAGGCCTGTCGACTAGTAAAAAACAGGCCAGATGACACAGTCCTGGCACGGTCTGCTCAAAATCCAACTGTGTACTTTCGGCAAATGTGGTCCCAAAATTGCACAGTTAGTACACACATTGACACAGTCTTAAGCGTGCATCCTAGGAAACCGTGTAGTCTACACAGTTGTTTGAGGGTACACTGTTGAAGCTGTGTCAATGTGTGTACAAACTGTGTACTTTTGGGACCACATCTGCCGAAAGTACACAGTTGGATTTTAAGCAGACCGTGTCAGGACTGTGTCATCTGGCCTGTTTTTTTCCTAGTGGTCGTCTTATGCATGTCACACACCGGCCTTGAGCCCTCCTTCAAAAGGGAGGCTCACTTGGCCTCGCAAGTCCTCTCCTCAGCCGGTGAGGAGCCCTTTCGCTGCGCACATACTTCGCGCCACTTTTCTCCCGTGATTCAGCCCTGAGTCAGCTTCCTTTTCCAGTACTTCCTTCCAGACCTCCCTTTGATCTTCTTCAACTCAACCGAGCTCCACTTTCTAGGGCGAGAGAGCCCGGTACAAAACAAGATAGGAGGGGGACCGAGGGGGGTGCCTAAATAGCCACCCCGCCTCATCCCTGCCAAAGCCCGCCAAAGTCCAAGGGCGCCAAGTGTATGGCACTTTGGAAGCTACGCACTTTGACTGACCAAGATACTAGAGGGGTTAGAACCCCGTTTGAACTCAACTGCTACAGATTTGAATCATCGGCCCAGCCCACCCAATGGCGTCTTTGGTTGGAACATATTAACAAGATAGTTAATTGCATGTCACACACCCGCCCTGAGTTTCTCCCTCAAAAGGGACGTTCACTTGCCTTGCAGGTCCTTTCCTCAGCTGGTGAGGAGGCTTGGCTGGCTGCAGCGGCCGCAACCAAAGCGTGTTATAGACCGAGAGCGGCCTACATTGCCAGCTCGCCTGATTATATAAAAGTTCGTGATCGTTCTCATCTACACACACCGCAGAATATTCCCCAGAATATTCCATGTTGTCCCTCTTGTAATGCCTCTTGTTACTCGCATCAAAACTTTCCAGCACTCAAAGTCTCATCGCTGCACTGCCCCTCTAGACTGCCCAAATCCAACCAAATCTTCCACCTACTGTCCAGTCATGCTCCATAGTGCACACACTGGACACTGATTCTCATTATATTTTTCCACTCAAAGTTTTGCTGAATCCTAATGCTGCCATATTGCCACCGCTAACTTGGAAGATTTCGTATCTGGGGTCCCTAACACATTGTGCTCATCATGAAATTTTAGAGAAATCATAGAACAAGCTTGCGGCAAGCCTTTTTACTGAAAACGATAACTGAACAGTGCGCTCCATATATCACAAGGCTGCTCAAGATGTTGTTGCTAGCAAATCTATTAGATCTGGTCCCAATCTCGTTGAATCTAGCATGGAATCCGCATTCCCATGCGCCCCACTCTGCCACTCCCTCATGGATGGTGGGCTGCTCTAGGCGAGTCTCCTGGCTTGACGACAAGGGTCCGAGACCCCTTCTTGGCAAGCCAATTCACAACTCTGACTCGCAGTTCATCTTTGGTCATCGTCCCCTCGATTTTGTGCTGTCTTCTATGGTATTCATTGATAGCCTCCACCATGGAGGGTGTCACAACGCCATGGGAACCAATACAATAATGATGTCTTCCAACTGTTAAGACTCCTGCCGAAGGGCCTTCAATTTCTCATCCTTCCCAAAGGCTTCCACCATGGTTTTTTCTTGAATTATTTGCACAAACGAGTCCCCCACGACCGGCTCCTTTGCTGCCAACAGCTTGTCTCTGACCATCGCCTTAGCCCGCCAAAGGACGGTCATATTTGACTCCATTCGCAGAGATGCCGCAGCCATATTTCACGCCAACACTCGCCACAAAGGCTCCACGCCACTATAAGCCATGGACTCAAGTCCATATAGAATCTTGTACTTGAGGATTGGGGGGAAATTTCTCACGCCGAAAAGCATCTCGAAGGTTACAGTCACATCTTTGATAATATCACAGACCTTGAGGTCACACTCAAGGGCAACATCCCATTCCTGCAGCAACATGTTCTACAAGTGATTTGCTCTCTTCCAAGGCATGGCTGTGAGGGGCTCATTGTGTATTAGCACCACACGGGAAGCCCGGCAAGCTGTGGGAGCATTGTATATTGAAATGATGTACTATAGCTGTATATTAGATACTTTATTGGGAAATGGATAGCCCCATGGGGTACATACCCGTGCTTGCTAAGCACAATAGTTTGCTTTGGGCGTTGCCGCATGTGGCGCGGCCCATTTAGTGTTTAGTAATGAAACAAGAGATGACACGGGAACGAGGGGAATTTGAACAGACAAAACATTTGAATAGGGCATGTCAAGTGGCCATTCTGGCATGACCCTTGTGTTCCGGGTACTGGGCGCCTATAAATGTAGGTGTCCCTGCCAATTGAAATGTAGCTACGCCGTTTCCAAACCAAACAAAAGACTCCCAACTCGAACGCACTACAGGCCAGCCCCCAGTCTGCCACAAAGAGGTTGCGCCACCTTACAATGTCCCACACCATCCTCCCGTCAGCCAGAATGGTATGCACCCATATTCCAAGAGTGGATACTCATTTCTACTTGAATTCTTGGGGTTCCTTCAACAGATCCTTGACACCCTCTCGGATGGAAACCCCAGGTCTCTTCGCCATGCAAACACCATCACTGTATACTTGTCCAAACCATTTTCATCAAGCGACGTAGCCACAGTTGTGCAATCTTGCAAGATTTCACGCAACATGCACAGATCGGCATATACATGATCATAAATTGCCTTATTTTGAAAGCTATGTTTGACAGCAGTCCCCACTATCCCTAAATTACCTTATTTGCTGCAACTTTCCAACTAAACGTGGCCCTTCATTTCAAAATCCCTCAAAACACCATCGGAAGCGAGAATGCTTCGTAGGGTCTATTTCTTTTGCTCCTTTAAGGACCCTAGAATCCTCTAACTAAACGCGAAAACCTAAATTTGGCACCATTCAATTGCAAAATGAATTTGCAAGAAATTTGTGTAATTAGATCTTTATAATAACCTTGTTTAGCCCATAATGAGATCCCTGGCCTGATTGCAGTCAAGCCATCATGTGCGAGGCCTCGCACAGTAGCCTAGCATATAAGGCCGTGTGACAGTGCCCGATAGCTGCCCGATATGCACACGTATCACAAATCCCCCGGGGCGCCCTGCTGAGTCAGTGCTCAGCGGTATAAGCGGGCCTCACCATCTCACTCCTAGCACTCGCACCCACTTGCAACCCCTTTGGCTTGCTGTCAGGTTGGCGCATTCCCTCGAGGTGAGTTCTGCGAGCAAATCCCCACAGTAGGGCTCGTGGCAAGCCCCTTCTCCATGGATTCGCCCACTCGCTTTTCTCGGAAAGGCCCTCCCCGTTCCAGAAACGCTCTCAGCCCTTCCCGTCCATGGCCCCCGAATCCATCTCTTGGGGGCGCTCTTCCTCGAGCACCCCTCCATAAGTGTGTTACTGTATAAGTAAAAAAGTTCGCGCGGAAAAATATCGCGTATTTCGCGCGGAAAAAAGTTCGCGCGGAAAAAAGTTTGCGCACTCGTTGGTGCGCGAACTTTTTTCCGCCGCGAACTTTTTTCGCCAGCGAAAATTTTCGCCGCGCGAACATTGCGGAACCGGGATCCCGCCGCCCTTGACCTTCTCCAAGAGTGGCGCCGTTTCTTATTGTGTTGCGCCGCCCCGCGGCCGCCGTCCTGACCCTCCGCCTGCCGCAGATGAATAGCACGAGCGGCCTAGTCAGGGAGATGGCAACTCCTCGCCGCCAAGATTCGGCTGGCCAATGGCCACCAGCGATCGATCTAGCGCGAGCGATCTGCCGGCCAACTCAGGGCTCCTTCAGGGCAGTCGCTGAACCGGGCGCGATCTAGGCTTTTGCAGGACTAGAAACTGGGAGGAGAATAGAGCCGACTGGTCAGGGAAATGGCACCTCCTCGCCGCCAGGGTTCGGCTGGCCGATGGCCACTGCCGCGAGCGATCTGCTGGCCAGCTCACGACTCCTTCGGGGCAGTCGCCGCTCGTCAAAAGACCGCCTCACGGGGCAGTCGTTGTTGGGCAAGGCCAGCGGGCCAAAGCGCGGGAAGCGCCCGACCCATTTGGGAGGAGACCGAAAAGTTCACGGGCGAAAAAAGTTCGCGGGGGCAAAATGTTCGCGCGGAAAAAGTTCGCGCAGTTGCTCGAGCGCGAAACGCGCGAACTTTTTTCCCGCGCGAACTTTTTTACTTATACAGTACCCAGGCAGATTGGCAACTCTGGCCCCTAACTCCTGATCCCCCTAGCCACTTCTAAACAGCCCCTTTGAGATTGTCTCCATCACCATGTCGCTGTGACTCCCTCTACAGAGCCCCATGGCTTGCCATGGTTCGAACAACCCTAGCAATGGGTATTGCTACGGTTTCTCAGTGCAAGGCCCATTGATAGAAACCCATGGTTCATTTGGGTCGGTCACCAGATATTCCGGCGGCGTTTTGGCTAGTCAGTGGGCAGGTGGATGGCATGCATTGGGTGTGGGCCTCACGGGCCACGGTGCTTCCTACACTAGGAAAAAAGGGCCAAATAGCACGTGTTCAAACGTGTACAAAGTTTACGGTTTTGTGTTATTTTTGTGTTCTCAGCGTGCAGAACTTTATTCAAACGTGTTTTATGTGTGTTTGCAAAAGTGTTATTTGGCCTTTGATTCCTAGTGCTAGGCGCTTCTCGCTTTGTGGGTGAATAGCTGGGCAGGATTAAATGATAAGCATCCTTTTGCTGGTATAATCCGGGCCCTGACCGCCCCTGTGTGTTCCCGTGGCCTCTTGAGGAGTTGCATGAGAACTGCGCCTCTAGTCTGTTTGCAAAATGTCAATTGACACCATTCTGGTCTAGAATCCTGGGCCTCACGGGGCACCAACTTGGTACAGTAGGGGTCCGTACATAGAGACCCCCCCACCCCACCCCACCCCACCCCACCCCACCCCTGACATGGCCAAAAAGAGGGCGCTATTGAGGGCCGAGGGTGCTAAAATTTGTATGTTTACTTCATTTAATTGTAGTTTTAGTCATAAAATGACATTTTCTGTCATAAGAAGATGCAAAATAGACCCGTCAGCCATGTAACAGTCTGCTGGGATGCCAAATTGACCCATCACATGCATGTACCATATGCCATCGTGTTACAATAGTAGAACACCATGTTTGGGGCTTGCGTTAATATTACATTGTGCCTGTCACAAATCATCACATGGACTTGCATGCCATTACCCACATTATGAATACGGATTGTGCCCAACAAGGCATGGGCGCATCATGCCGTAGAGAACGGGGGATAACAGCTCCCATGTAGAGCATTTCTCCAATGTCCATAATGCGGGGGGCGTTGTGGATGAAGTACCACCACGTTGTCCAGCAATCTCCCATGTCAACGCAACAATTTAGGCGTAGTGGCCACCATCCAAGCAAATTGTGGGATGCCGCCCACGTCTCCACCGTGAGGTGACGCCACAAAATACCACCTTGCGCACCTTGCGCCACCCGCACATGCCGGTTAAGACAATCCTGCGCTGTGCCGTGCGTGCCCATTCTATGGTCAACGCCAGTCAACGACCCAGCACCAGACGTGCCGTTCGCCCTTCTGCAACATGCCTAGTCTGCGGAAACAGTTGGCCGCCGCAGCGTTCGCCTACCGGACACCACTCTTGGGTGTCCACAATATTAGTATAAGATCCCACTGCGCAGCAAAGCTGCATGCAGTAATAAAGAAATGGTGGCAAGGCAAAAAGGGGGCGCTATATAGTTATTCCTACTGTAGTATGCACGTAAAGATTCATGTGGCATGGCAACCATCCATTTATTTAGATTGGCTCCATTTATTGGTGCCCCGAACAGAGCATTTCTATACCCTTGCTAATATCCTTGTTTTGATGATATCCCTAACAGTATACTAAAATTACTTATAGCTTTATTGCTAGCAGTGCAATAGGGCTGCCAGTAGCATTGCTGGCGCAGCGCTTTGCCAGTCCCCAGAGATGTCTTTCTTCAACAGTGCCAAACAGTTCCTCACTTTTGCGATGACGTTGTTTTGTAGGCGGCAACATTCTTGTCTAGCTGCGGCTTGTAATTGCTAAAGTTTGTGTATTATTGTGTATATTGAATGAGAATCAGATGCATTTCCCAAAACAGCTCTGCAGTACATTTTTCGAGGAAGCAATGCCGTCGTTTTCTGCAAACCCACACTTTTCAGATTCGTTTGGCCTTCGCGCAATTAATGGAATAATATTATGCATTAACAAATCTCACGTTATACATAAATATCATCACAAATTAAAATAAATAATACATCATAAACTACACTTCCGAAGTACATAATAAATCATATGTGACCTTCAGTTAGACTTCAGCCGGATGACACAACTGACAGCAAATTCGGAACGGTATGATTCTGACGTCTGTTGGAGTCCAACCGACAGAGAGACTCCTGCTGAAGTCTCAACCTGAGGTCGGAATTTGGAGCTGGCGGAGAGCACGACAGAGTGAATGAATGAAAATCCTTACGGACAGCCGTAAAAATCGACACACTAATGTCCAGTACTGGTCATGTCACGTGTCTTGCTGGATATAGGCAATTGGGGGTAAAACGGCCTTATATCCCAGTCTGTATGGAGCCTGTTTGCCTTGTATCCCGGGATGTAGCCTTATATCCCACGGCGTCGCCCAGTACATTGTGGCACCAGGGGCGCCGGAAATCCTGACCCAGAGCTATACAACACGAACGAGGCGCCGGAGCAGCGACAGGATGGGTGCGGCCCCCCCCCCCCCTCTTTCAGCACCCGCGATTGCAGGCCGGCGCACCCGTCGACGGCGAGAATTCGCGCTGTCCCGGCGTCAAATTTTGGGCTAGTACATTAGCGCAGTACATCACATGCGGAGGACTCAGCCGTGTCCCGCCCACCCTCCCCTGGCCCAGGGCCAGGAATCCCTGATTCCTGCGCCCTGTGCTGAGTCACATGTGGTAGGAATCCCTGATTCCTGCGCCCTGTGCTGAGTCACATGTGGCAGGAATCCCAGATTCCTGCTCCCTGTGCTGAGTCACATGCGGCAGGAATCCCAGATTCCTGCCCCTGTGCTGAGTCACAGGTGGCCGTCCCCGTGCCCTGGCACAGGAGGCGGGACACGGGGCTGTGGGCGTCCGGAGTGGTGGCGGACACCCTCGGCCAGCCCCGCAAGCGCCGCGTACGGGGTCCCCACTGCCTATGGGTGCCCGGGCTGCCGGGATAACGTGAGACGCTGGGGCGCCAGAGCTGGCGATGAGTTCCTGGCGGACTGCCGCCCATGGTAGGCGAGCCAGGCAAGCACGCCAAGAGAACGCATAAGCTCACACGCGCGGGGCGGCAACGAGGGGCAAACGGACGGATCCAGATCTTGCAATAGAGCCAAAGACTAATGTTGTCAGTCATGGCTCCCAAGGACGAACGGAACGGCGATGGACGGAAAATGGCGGGGAGATCGGTTTAGGGCGATCAAGTTTGCAACGAGATTCAAGCAAGGCGAGAACTGCAGATTCACGGCTTCGGCTTTTGAAGCGCTTGCTTGCCACGTGGGCTAAACTAGACACTGAGATCTCCGCATCCCCACAAAAGAATTGGGGATTTGTGTTCCGGCAGTTCTGCACAACCCCACCAAGAAAGCATTCCGTACGGAGAGGCTGCGTTTGGCAACGCCCCTGCGCTCTACCCACCAAGGCCTGACCTCCATCGGGCTCCCTCCGGTCGGCCATCAGCTGAATTTTCGAAATGCTCCACCGTCAGCGCCCTTCCATCGCTGGCCTCGCCGATGGGCAGCAGGTCTCAAGGTCTTAGGTTTGTTGCGCACCATGGGGACACGAACGCGGAAAGCAACGGCAGGCTCCAGGGTCGCTGGGCCCAGCGCCGCATGGCGCTGTGCTGCCTGGGCGCGTGAACAGACTGCTCGCAGGGCAGTGGCAGTGCCGCCTGTATGTAGGGAATAGGGCATTGTCATGGCTGACGTAGCTGAATGATGGGTTTGTGACGGTCAGGGACGAGCCTCACGTGTCCCGCCGGGACAGCTCGGTTCCCTACTCGCACTCGTAGGGAACCTCACACCTTCGTTGTGCCATTTTCGCGGCGATTGTCGCGCGTCGCGGGCACGGATTCCCGCCACCCGCATTGGCCAATCAGTACCCCCCCAGGCGGCGAGAACGGGCCGCCCACAGGCGTCACACTCGGCGCGATTCTGGCGCCCGACGGGCGGCCGTTAGCGCCGGCCATGGTCGCCAATCGAGGCTGCCAGGCGTGCGGAGAGCGAGCGCCCGCTGCGAAGAAGCGGAGAATAGAGGTCGACAAAGGTGGACAAGGGACACCCCACGCGGTCCCGCGCCGGTGCGAGGTGGCGCCCGCGAGGCGCCCAACACTCGGGCGCCATTCCCGCGGCCATCGCTCCGCCTTGAGGGCGTTCAGTCCCGCAACCAGCGCGGGTCGGTGCCAGAGGTGGCGGGAATGAGGGCCCGCGATTGTCACAAGTGCAGCCGTTGCGGCGCCTCCCGCGATGCCAGTCCCGCCACCGCTGCCAATGTGGCGGCTATCGGACAGCCATTTTTGCCACTCGAGGCTCTCGGGCTACCAAATTTTTGCCTCTCTTGGTGCCTCTCGAGGCCTCTCGGGCTGTGCCATTTCGCCTCTCCTGTTGCCAAACGAGCCCACCGTGGAAGGTGGAAATGGGCGCTCAGGAGGCGCCCCGCCCGCGGGTGGGGAGGGATGGAGTCTGTGGGTGTTTGGGGTGGCGGGGGTTGGGGGAACCTTCCCTTTCGCCACGGTTTCGCCTCCCGTGCCACCGCCCACGCCACCCTCGGTTGGCCATCGGGGCAATTTGCACATGCCAATCGGGGGCGCGCGCCTGGGACGTTTCATTGCGGCGGGTGTGGGGGGCGCCGCGCCAGGCCCAAGTGCAATCATCAGCCACCTGCACCGCGCTGCGGCCCGCTTCCACGCGCGGCTTGGCTCCCCGCGGATGCCCTCTGCTCCCAAACCCGCTGCTCCGACCACAGGGTTGGAAGGAGCTCGAAACCACCAACAACGACTCCGACGGTCGGGGTCAATAGCGCTGGCGGACAGGGAACAGCAGAAAAAGAGTGAGTGGGGGGGTCAGGTGTTGCCACGGTGCGAGTGAAGTAATTTCAGCACCAGGAGGCTACACCGGGCGGCTTTTGCTGCATGATGTTTGCTTTCATGCGCGTTCAATTTTTACCGTGTCCGTGCAAAAGGTCTGGGTCACGTGTGGGGCGATTAGCGACCGTCAGGGCGCTCCCCGTGTTCGACTCTTCCCCCAGGCCACCGACCTCGCGGAACAATCGATCGATATCATTCATGAATGATATCAATGACCATCCAACCATCCACCGCCTATCATGCCAGAGCAGAAAGCTTTCTGCTTAAGGGACCATCGAGCCACACTGTTGGGTGACTGGATCGCCACTGGTCGCTGACTGGTTCGCCGCTGGGAGAGCTGTCAGGCGGCAGCGCCCAGGCAACGAGCTGCAGGCGACGAAGTCAGAAACAGATCACAAGCAGTGACGCCCCTCTGTTGCCATGCCGTCCGTCAAGTCCACTTGTCATGATGATCAAACGACGATACATAACGCGGCACAGATGGCTGGCAACGCTTGCCTCGCGCTCGCATTATGCAACCTCGATCTTCGCTGCGCGACGCGGGAACGCTCAAGACGGCCGGGCTGGGGGCCTTTTGGCCGTGGTCGGGCTGTGCCGCGTCGAGTGTGACCAAATCATGGCAACGCAACCGGCCCATGATTGATGGGTGGTTGCATGAGACGGCGACCGGTCCAAAATCTACGGACGGTTGTGTATGCGGCAAGGGAGACGCCCCTGTAGTTGAGATCCGTGCTACCTCATTGCCTTGTCATGTCACAAAACGGATGATGAGGATGAGAGGTCTGATGCCTGGGGTACAGGTTCCCCATGTCTCACACCATCCGCCTGAGCCGGTCTGGGGGTCTTTGATCCATTCCGAACTCTGTGTGCGCCTCAGCGCGATAACGTTGTTGCGGAGCGGGCACAGTTGTCTTGTTCTCGTTGTCTTGGCCCCCGCCGCTATCCCTCGCCAGTAGGCGGGGAAAAGGGTGGCTGAACTTGCGACCAGGCCCACTCTCTGCTCTCCGCCCATCCGCTTGGGACCGTCCATCTGGGCTTGAAGGGCTTGAGCCTCTGGTGCGCGGTTTTTCAGCGCGAGAGTGTGACCGAATCCGGAGCTGTTAAAGCCGGGATGGCGAGAAGATCACCCGGGGGGGATGCACAGCCGGGCAGGAGTACGCCCGAGCGCGGTGTGGAGCAGTGGAACGCTCATTTTTCGGCGTTCGCCGCCCACGTGCCAACGGTGTTCACGGCCACGGCGTCCTCCACGGCCTCATGGACGGACACGTTGCCGGGATCGGCCTCCCCTAAGACGGTGGCGCCGCGCGTGAGGCGTTCGATGTGCCTGAGGAAGGTGAAAGGAGAGGTGAGTGGGCGCGGAATGGCGACCCATCGCTGCGCGCGTCGCGCATCGCTGTGGAAGCGTGGCGGGCGGTGGCGGTGGAAGGGCCAAGGTCTTGGGCGTGGTCGGGCGCTTAGGAGCCAACCGGTAGCCTCTGTACCCCAGGCGTTGAGTACCGGCTTGTGCTGAGGTCAAGGAGGGGTGTCAGGAATACAGCGCCGCGTGCCGCCCTCGCTCTGCACGGCAGGCGCGTCGGGACAGGGCGGAGCCGGCCGACGCGCGTTCCTCGCGACCGAGAGCGGAAGTCGTCGAAAATTTCAGGGGGACGCCCCCGGGCTGCCAGCGAAGCTCGCGCCCAGTGTCGGCGCTCGGGCTCAAGCCTGCGTAGCGCATTCCTGCCCTCCCGCAGGAGGGCCGACGTCGGTGTCGCTCCGCGTGTTTTGTACCCCACCCTGGGCGCCAATAGCCTTGGACCATGCCAAGCGACCGAGCAAGTTAGGCAACCCGCGACGCCTACGCATGCTTGATGGCTGATTGATCTCGTTGCTTTCAACCGCCAGCCGCAGCGGCCCTGGCGCTGCTGGCCACGCCACCCAGCAATCGCCACTGGCGAGCCTGCATCCTCGTACAGCATTACACATCCCCCCCCCGTCACACACATTACCCCCTAACGCCCGGCGATTCTATTTCGCGCACAGCCGTTCGCGGCATGGGTAACGCTCTCCGGCTGCCGTCCGCAGGACCTGGTGTTCGTTCGAGAGGGGGCCTCAAGGGGGAGGGATGCGCCGTCGTGGTCGCTGTTCTGCGTGTGCGATGGGCACAGGGGCAGAAGCGCCGCGGTGTACATAAAGGACCACCTGTGGGGCGCGCTGGCGCCTCTGCTGCCACGAACGCGCCTACCTGAGGACTACGGCAAAGGTAAGTCCCTTGCCACTGGATGTGTAGTACCGCGCGGTGCCGTGTGCAGTACTGTAATGGGCGCCGTTTTTACCTTTGGGTGCTGTGGGGGGCATGGCGGGCAGGGTCATGGGGGCGTCACTTGGCGAGCGCTCCCACAGAGAAAGCGCCGTGTTGGCGACGCAGTTTTGACGCTACTTTGAAATATTAAACCCTTCCGCATCAGAAAATTTCACCGTTGTACTTTTTACTCCGTATTAGGTCTTTCACAGCGGTATTTCTATTTTTTACGTTGCTCCGCACAGAAAGGCCGAGATTTGCGTTACTATTTATATTATGTTCTCCACAAAAAAGGACCAAGTGTTACGTTACCATGCGGAAGGGGGTAATATTTTGCAGTAGTTGATGCCACCACGGTTGAATTATGCCATCGAAATCACTGGTCGCTTGTATTGGATCAGGCCGTTGTGCGCCATCCACCGCTTTATGTGGTGCTGGCGCTGAGATGGGACTGTCTTGATGCAGATTTTCGAAAATTTTCTGCCAAAGTGAGCGCGGCGGTTACCGAGGCGCTGCTGGAGATCGGCGAGCAATTCGCAGTCCATTCCAACGACACGGTCTCCGGTGAGGTTTTGTTTCACCATTTGAAAAGGGGGTAGAGGGAAATGTGTGCAAGTGCCCGATAACATGCCTCAGTCCATCGACCGGTAAATAGGTCAATAAACAGAACAAATTTTTACAAAACACCAAATGTCAGGACAACCGGCAAAGGTGTTGCTGTTCCTTTTTCACCATATTCTTATTTGGCACTAAAGCACTTTCTGTAAAAATGTATACGATTTGATGCGGCATTTCGCTCATCTCGCAGGTGCTTCGCTGACCCTGGCCCTTGTGTGCGGAAGACTGCTCACCATCGCAAACGTGGGCGACGCGAAGGCCGTCCTGGACACAGGCAGGCAGTGCCTGCTGGCGACCGTCAGTCACAAGCTGGAGGACAACAAGGCAGAGCGGCGGCGACTGGCGGAATCTGGCGCTGTGCTTCTGATGGGAAAAAGCGATTCAGGAATTGCGGATCAGTGGGGAATGGTGCCTGACTCCCTGATGTTCTATCCCGGCGGCATACCTTTTTCAAGGACAATCGGAAATATCGAAGCCGGAAAGCAGATCCTCTCGTGTCCCCACATTTGCCAGGTGAGGTTGCCGCCCGAATCCCGACGCAAAGGGCAATCTGCGTGTAAGCATTATTTGACTAAATTTGGGTTGAATATCTCTACTGACTTTCGTCAACTAGAGTCTATTTCGCGAGAAGCCGTGAACTGATAGAAGACTGCGGCGGCTTGCCAGCACAATCGGCACTAAGTGCAGCGGAACTTTCATTCCGTGTGTATTTTACCCGTATTTGTCATATCGTCATTATTAACATGCCGCTGTTGACTCCCTAGGTGGTCGTGCCGGAAAACGGCTTGCGCCTCTTGATCGGCTCCGCCGGCCTGTGGAACATGACGCGATGGAGCCACGCAGCAGACGCCATCCGAAATTCAAACATCAACGTGGCGGCGGCGGACGCGGTGGACGCTGCCGTCAAGCACTGCGGTCACAGCTGCCGGGAGGACACCACCGCCCTGGTGCTCGACGTCGTGGCTCCACGGGAGGATCCATTAGTCGGGGAGGCCAACACGTCTGGCCCCTTGAGGGCAGGAGTGTCTGGGTGCTGCTGCAGGGCGCTGGCGGCGTGCCTGTGTGGCTATTCCGACTCCGCGACCTTGGAAAACTGGCGCATGGACCGCGACAAGCTTCTGGTGGTGTCCAGGTGGGGTGCACCTGCGTTGCGTGGGTCCGAATGTAACTTTGGTTCCTGGATTTCCTTTGAGTCATGTCACTGATGCCCAGGACAAAGCGGGGAAATGATGCAGGTGTAGTTAATTGCCATTTGCGTTACTTCTGCTACTTAAGTTAAATTGCGTTTATATGTACGAAGGCAAGGACGATGCCCTTTCCTCTCTATTTCTTCATGGGACGATGGCAAATGCATCTGCTTAGATTGCAGATTCTTTCGATGTATGAATGGTAAAACTTGCCATAGTTGCCGTGATTAGGAAACCGATTCGCCACCGCGAAAGCCCGCGTCAATCGGCAAGGGCCAAAAAGTGGCTGACCAGTTCAGCTCAAGGCTTTTACCACCAAGAATCCTGTGATCGCAATTTCATGACAGCACGCTTGCCCCACAGCGCTTTGGCCATAAGAGACCTTGATGAGCCGTCCAGTCGCTTCATCTGCTGGGCAGCTTGTTCATCCAAAAGCTCGAACCCAAACACGTGCGAACACCAAATCTTGCAGCGAAAAGATAATCATGTCTTGCCTTTTGGTGGCCCCAGGGTGGACGGTCTGGACTTGGCCAAGGCGGCAATAAAGCAGGGCGACTCGCGGTTCTCACGCCTGGCAGCCCGCTGCCTGCCGCAGGGCGCCGCCAAGGCGCCCCCCGCCCCAACGCACAACGAGTGGGCGCCCGCTTTTCTCACCGCACAGCGGGCGAAGCTGGGCGGGTCATCCTCAGGCGGCGCTTGGGCACCAGTACAGGCGCCCCCTCCCAGACCGTCCATGTCGCGAAGGATATCGATATCGTCCTGCTTCACTGGAGACTCGCACTGAAGTTGGAACTGAACTGAGGCGCGAAAGCGGAAAACTGTCGGCCATTTGCCGCAGGAGAGGCGGCGTCATTGGGATTGTTGGTCATAAAATTTTTGGTTTGTCATTCAGGGATTACGCGTCTATTACATGTCGGGACGAAGAGCCAGCCAAAAGCTCGGCAGGTCGCCCTACAGAAGCAATGTTTTTAATCTGTTCAATCGTTGTCCGGGATATTGATTGGGGTTTATCTGATTGGCGATCATATGGTGCGGAATAGGGAGAGATCAGGACTTGTCCCCTGCTATTTTGTGGAGGGATTCTCGAGGTTTACTTTGCCGGTGGGGTCGGCTTTGCTGGTCAGGTGCAAAGGAAGGCTAGTCACACTGTCTGCATCCAACCAATCGCAATGCAGCTCAGCGGCTCGCTGGATTGCAGCGGTACCTAAGGTTGCCATGAAGTAATTCATGGCTAAAATTTCTTTGGACAAAATGAGAAGTGGACCGTTGCGCCTTCGCTGCAGTGTGTAACACTTGTTGATTGACTGATGTTAGGCCTAAATTTGGGTGTCCCTTGTCATCAGTGTCTGGCGCTCGCGCATATCTGCTTATTCTGGCTACACCTGCGGGCATCAGGCGCGACATGAATTTGCATCAGCACTGCATCAGTATTGCATCAGAATAAAGTTCCAGAAGAAAATACAAAAAGCGATGCATCATCAATATAGTAGATGAAGGTTTCAGAGGAAGGTTTCATCTGCACTACTTCAGCAGTACATCAAAGGTGATGTACAATGAAAAACCACCAAATAGCTGTGAAAATCCGAAAGAAAGAATACGCACAATGTGCGCATTCATGTCATACCTCGCCCACGCGCGGGTAAACGCCGCCCTGACAAAGCATTCTCTTGTCAACAAAATGCCATCAACTAACCAATCATTCGTTTGATTAAGGGTGACTCCAGAATATCGTTGCGATTGCAAAACTGGTCTCAATAGAGCGATTCGTTGCCACTAGGCTCTGCCAGTGTTTGATTCGTTGCCCAGACCAAAGCGCACCAAGCAAACAAACAGTTATCCAGCCATGAATGCTTGCGTAGTCACGTAATAACCACCGTTTCTGGCAGTGGGTTATTTAATTAAGCAACATTTACTTCAGCATGAAATGGGCCGAGCGCAACATTCACTATGGAATATTGAAGGTATTCTTTACAAAGTACCGTTCTCGTTTGACCTGAAATGAAATATGAGATGCTCTTTGATCGCGCTCATGTTCGTTTGAAACAACATGAGTTTCTGTGTAAAACGCAGTGCTGCTCGTAACACTGGTAAAATTCGGCCATTTCATAGTTGTGCAATCGTGCAAAAATTGGGTCCTTTGGAACACGGTGTACAAGGTTGCTGCTGGCACACTGTTCAAATCGTGTAAAACCGTGCTCTTTATCGCGTTGTACATGGTGGTAAGGTGGACCACTTTCGTGTACCTTCACATACTACATGACTGCCAATTGCTGAAATCCGATTGAAGTCGTGCACTTTGTGATCAATACAGGAGTGGTACGCGATTCCTACGCGCATAAAACAATACGCGATTTTCAGATCGTGTTCTTTGGCCTACATTTTAGTTGTGTAAGGGGATGCCCTGCCCAGGGTATCTTGTGCGCAAGAAATTTTGTTGGGAAGTTGCGGGTCACAGCTTACGTTTGTGGTTTCTTTACCATAATTTTCACCGTGCCTTCATTGTTTTATTCATCTTGGCTTGCAAATATTTTAAAGCTTGCAAATGGTCATATAGATAATTTTGATGGTCTGAAACGCAGCGTTTGGTTGGTGGATTGGAATTGAAATGCCGGGCTTCTCTCTTCTTGTTTGGCCTCACCATGTCGTTGGTGGTCGGCAGCCAATGTTATGGTGGGTGCCGGCCATTTCGTCTAAAGACAACTCGTCTAACGGACAAGTGGTCTAAGGACATTACGTCTAACAGACAACTCGTCTAAAATTCCGTTGACCCAAGTTGACTTGCTCATATTCGCATCGCACCTGCTTCTGAAGGCCTTCACTCGTTCAACGCAATCTCTAAACCCAAAACCAATTGACTCATATCTGCATTCCAGTTCAAGCCAGTGGCCCGAGGGCCCTCACTCGTTCAACGCATTCCCCTAAACCTAAAACCAGCTCACTCATATCCGCATTCCAGCCCAAACTTGTGGCCCGAGGGCCCTCACTCATTCTACATTGCCACTTGTTAGGCCCTAGGTGACTCCCTCAATTGCTTGCATAACCCCCCCTCATTGCCTAACTCCGGGCTCCACACAGCCTCCCTCTCCTCTACATTGTACATGGTGATGACCGATCCACAGGGGTGCCCTCTGCTCGACTTCCTCCCTGCGGACTCTACGTAGATGCATGAAAGGGTCTATTTCAGGTACCAATGGTCTCTTCTTTGCAACGACCCCCCGATCAATACAGCCCACTACCTAGATCCAACTTTCCTCCTCCTCTGCTCCCTACTCAGTATTGTGCCTCTGAGTCACTGGCAGAAAACAGCCTGTTTGCGATGCCAGCTGCGATGCCATTTTGACACAAATTGATGCCGTCAAAGTGAGTGCGATGGCACAAAAGTGGCTGTGATGGCATCAATTTATGTCAAAATGGCATCGCAGCTGTCATCGCAAAGAGGCTGTTTTCTACTGGTGAGTCCTGCCCTTGGATATTTTGCTAATCTCCATAACCTGCAATTTTTCATCTTCTATACACTCTGGCTCGCCTCCAGTACTCAGTGCTTTAGCGATCTCTTCTCCCCTTTGCAATGCCATCGGTCCTCGCTTCCCCTATACAGTGGCTCGCAGCACCTGCTATGTGTTCTACTACCCTTATGCCCAATTGGCAGGGGTAGGGAGACCCCTTTGCATTATAGCCCTTGTCCGTGATCCTCTCCATCGCAATTTCATATATACTCTTAGTTTCGTGTCCAGTGTGAGCGTTCTGTAGACTTCCACTACTCCACTATTCCAATGCCCATGCACCACTAGCCACACCAAGGGGACCCCTCTTTCCTTTGCCCACAAAGCGCCACCCACTGCCAAGCTGTGCGAGGATATGGGGAGCGTTTCCAAGCCCAACATAGGCATGGCCTTTGCCAATTGCCGGTGCAAGATGACCAGCCTGTGCATGAGGAACGCATTGGATGCTCACGGCTCAATCCAGCCGCCTACCTTGCACTACTAGAATGTTGGCTCTTTGGGATCCAGGTGCCCTAGCCTTGCAATAAACCTTTGCACCACCATCGTTATGTTGATCCCAGAACTAGTGCACCCAGTTAGCACCAGTTTTGCTCCCTTCCCCTAGATGCCCATTTTTCTCCACCTTATTTTCATCACTACGTGGCTCCCCACGTTAGTCTATCTTATGTAGATATCCTCCACCCATAGTTGATGTATCTTTGATTTTTGGGGCATTTCAAAAAACCCCAATAGTAGCATCGCTGCATCTTGGGCACCTTCAAGGAGGGTTGTTGGTTTGTTCTCTATGTCTTGGTCGATGTTTTTGAGCACGAAGGCCACTAGCAAGTGCGGTTGTGAGAGCTTTGGGGGGTTTTCCCCCCATACTTGTACCCTCATTGCTATTTGCCTCATCAAATCTGAAAGTCCTGGATCTGTTTTTGTGTACTCCAAGGCTTGGAGTCGAAGCCTATCTTGCCCTATCACCACCGATCAAATCATACCAATAATAACCAATAAGTGGTCAGGGTGGTCTCTTGTATGGTGGACGCCTTGGAGACCAGCGCTTGCCTAGCTAACTCTAAGTTCCTCCTATTTACCGGGGCCCTTGCATTGGATACCATGCACGCTGGATAACAAAATACTCCTCCCACAAATGCCTTGTTTGACACTGCAATACACTCTCAGTGGAAACATATTTGATATGCCTTGCACCATAATACCCTGTCTTCCCATATGTCCCCTGCACACTATTTGCAAGTTTTGGGTGGCCCATGGTTGCTGCCATTTCCATCCTACCATGGGCCCTTGTGCACCCCCACCCCCACTCCCACCCCGCGCCTCCTTAAGGCCAAACCCATGGCAGTTGGATCAAAAGCACGGGCCAACGGTTTGGTAGAGGCCGAGTGGGGTAGGTGGGGGAGGTGAACCGCTCCTCGACCATCAGGAACCTCCCACCCCGCGCCTCCTTAAGGCCAAACCCATGGCAGTTGGATCAAAAGCACGGGCCAACGGTTTGGTAGAGGCCGAGTGGGGTAGGTGGGGGAGGTGAACCGCTCCTCGACCATCAGGAACCTGTTGATAAGACGGGACGCGGAGTTGCACCTATGGAAGAACCACTTGTACCACCCCATTGTCTTCCATTCAGAGATATGCAATCTAATGACCATGTCATGTGGGGTTGCATTCCATGCTTGTCGCAGTAAATGGATAATCGTAAAAATTTGTTGGAACGGTGGTTGCACTATACCACCCTCATAGATAGTTCCCTTTAATGTTGTTGTATATATTACGCTCATGAAAAGAAAGGCTTGCATCCTATTTGCACGTTGTTGCCATCTTCCTCGGTGCGCATGTCTATGTATGTCAGGGGTTTATTGAATTCAGCAAAAACAACGAAAGTCCAGTTTAAGAATGCGGGTTGCTCCATGCCTCTGCTCAGCTTGTCAACCACGTTGAGGGGCCCGGGATGTAGTGCACCCGCATGAGGATCCCCAACGCAATGGCAATGTAGGCGATGTCACCCACCGCCCCATGGTTCACTCTGCTGGGGCCCGTGTTGTAGTTCACAATTGCCATTATGCTAGTGTTATCCATTATGAGCAAAAGCTAGTTCCCAGCCCATGCTATCCCCCAATGGCATAGGCATTCAAGATCCCCATTAATTCTATGTGGGTCGAGTGCTCTATACACGATTCACCATCTGACCACGGGCCAGTTGCCTTGTCCTCCCTCTACACTATACCCTAACAGGAGACAGCTATAATATCTATATTGTAAACCACCTCCGCTTTCTCCAAAAAGTGGCAGACCTCATTGGTGTAGAACTAGAATTTCCCATCCCATGGCGAGGATCCCAGCAGTAGCACAATGTTCCAAAAAATCAAGTCGTCCAATACAACGTCATTCATTATCAACTAGTTGTGATCCCCCCTCCATATCCTTTAGGACTTTGAGTATAATACATCAAAAATGCTCTGCAAAAATGACAATCCCCAATAGCAAAGCTGCAAAGCGCAACTGGCCACAAAGCTTCTCCAACTAATTCCTAACACTAGGAAAAAAGGGCAAAGTAACACGTGTTCAAACGTATACAAAGTTTATGGGTTTGTGTTATTTTTGTGTTCTTAGCATGCAAAACTTTGATGAAATGTGTTTTATGTGTGTTTGCAAAAGTGTCATTTGGCACTTTTTTTCCTAGTGTAAAGCAACAAGACTCCCCGTTCAGTTGTGCAAGGAACTCCCGGAGTGTTCCCAAGTATTTGCATTATTTTGCATTAGGTAATTATAGCTTTAGGGCCTCCGTGTCCAGATCCAGTCCAAAAAACCTAAGTCGGTGGGTGGAGGCTGTGCGGCCTTCATCCTTCGATCTTTCTAAACTAGTTCGAGTAGCTCAGACTCCTGGTCCATGGTTGTGAACGCCTGCCTCAACATTTGGTGTAATGGCAAAATAAGGAGGAAGTCGTCCAAGTACATTAATAACTTACAAATGATCCCTTCATAATCACACAACTTTATGGAGATTTGTGTTGCTGTTGCTGTCAATCCACAGAAGATTCCAGGGCTCTGTTCTACTTCAAATAGCAGCACATGCCACCAAAATGGTCCCCCAATCTTCAGGTGTCTGAAACCTATCAGCCTCCAGGTGCTGACATCCAAAATCACATGGTGAAAACCATGTCAAGATCTCTTTTTCCTTGGGAATCGCCCTGCCTAATCACCTGCAGTGCATCCTCTGGCTATGGCAGGATCACCAGCCAGGCTGCCATGCCGGTGTAGCACTGGTACATCCTTGTAGCGCTTGCGTCCATCAAAGGCCTAATCTCTCCGATGGCCTTCAAGTTTGCCCCCCAAGGGTTGATTATGATCGCAAAGTCCTGTTTACAGCCATGTACTTGGGGATCGCAGGCTTCCACTAGAAACCTTTGTAGCTTCCATAAAGAACTTGCAAACATCTAACTAGGCATTGGTAGAATGGTTCACTGCTTGGCACCGGACACACCAAACCCCACTCGGGGGGGTAGCTTGGGGGGGGGCGGCGGTGGCAGGAGGGGTGGTCTTCGGCGAATGAATGAATGCATAGGTGGCGGTCATGGCCATCTGAGTGTCGCCCGGCCATTGGAGAGTCACCACCTTATGTATATACTTCTGGACGGTGGGGAGGGGAACATAACTTGGCGAGAAGGGGCTTGTAAATGTCGTAGAATTGCTCATGTAAATTGGCCTTCTTGTGGTAAAACTTATTGGCAATTTGAAACTGGCCGGCAGCCTCTACTGCTTGGCTTGCTTGGTTGCAATTTCAGACTCAGGCGGTATAACGCTCCTCCACCATGAGTTTTGATGGAGTCGAGGTAAGCTTGGTATAGCTTCACAAGCCTTTTAAAGCATACGACGTAGCATTATGGGGGCCAGCCACTAGATCCCCAAACAAACCCTCCATGTTGTCCTCAACCCAATCGCCCGCTGGCAAAGGGGGACCTCGCAAGGGGCTGTAGGGCAGATGGCCCCACCTGAGGTTGCCCGGGGGTTGGTTTGGAGGGGGCTTGCGGAGGAGCCGCCATAGCCATAAAGCCCAACCCGAACCCAACTCGGCCACCCTGCCCAGGGCCAGGGCCAACTCCCAGGCTGGCAGCCTGGCTGCGGCTTGGGACACTCAAACTGCCACTGGGTGCACCGGGGGGGGGGGCCGAATGTTGAATCCCCATCTGATGGATCGGCCCGGTGGGGAGGGGACCCCGGTCCCCAAGCTGCCACTTGCCCAAGGGTTGGCCAGAGTGTAACTCGGTAGGGGGGACGACTGGGGTGGGCGCAGGGTGTGAAGGCTGCAAGGCCCCAAGGGCGCCATGTGCAACTGCATGCCCGGAAGGGCCCGAAGTAGGGGCAGTGGAATGGGTATCTCTCTCACTCTCCCTCGCTTTCCAAGCTCCCTTCATGCTCCACCTAATGCGCAAAGCCAACGCGCTCCACCGGCAATCGTTGTTCCTTGAGGTCGCGGTCTCTCCCCACCCAACGATGGTGATGCCGTCGAGTCGTCACCAAGATCATGACCTCCCTTCACCGATCGGTGTGCTCTGTTTGGTGCGAGGTCCTAGTGTTGGAACCAGCTGTAACCTTCTTCACGCCCAAGCATGAGGGCTCGTGGTTCCTCACAATGCGCAAACGGGAGCTGAGAAATCACGCCAAGACTCCCTTGCCCTTGCCACTCGCGGCAAGAGCGGGTCTTGATTACATATCATGGCACTTATAATACAAGCCAGAATCACCTCCTCGTTCGTTTGTTCGAGACGCATCTCCATTCGGGCCTCCGCCCACGGCCTTCCTACTAATTTGTCTCATCCCTTTAAATGAAATTTTACCACCCAGTGAGAATGAGAGCCGCAACGATTTGCAGTGAAGCGCTAATGTACTAGCCGGCGGGGGACGAGCTGCACAACTTCCCACCTCGCGTGGCGACCCCCTGCCCCTGGGTGCGAGAGCGCGCACATGGCGGTCATGAGCGGGGGCCCGTGTGCAACGACATGACTCCATCAGCCGGCCATCACTGAGATGACTGATCGCATGGCCTCTCAGGGGGGGGGCCATCATCGCAGAAAGCGCCCCCTCATGTGCGACACTCGCCCCTCAGGCACACGGGGGAACATGCCCAACGTTATACCTAGTGTGGCAGGGGTGCAGCCGAGCCAGCTGCCGTGTACTGCGTTACGTTGTTGCTGGGCGCCGCCTTCACCTTTTCTCGCCCCGTTTCCCCCCCCCGCCAACCACCCACAACCCCCCAGCCCCTTGCCTTCGGCAACAAGCAAGGGCCCCAACAACCGCCTCCGCGCTGTACCACCCAGCCAGCCAGCCAGCTACCCAATCGTCCCAAGCTTTCGCAACGAGTTTCCGCTCCAACCTCCGCCGCGATCTAGCTGCGACAAAGTTGGCGCACGAGTGAGCCCCGGTGGGGGGCTGAAAACAGCCATGGCGAGGGGGTCGCCCGTCGCGCGGCGGAAGACAGGCAGTGGGAAGGTGGCCCAGGAGACAGAGCAGCGAGGGAAGCCGCCGTCGGCGTTTGCCGCCCACGCCAATGCCCCGTTCATGACCACGGCATCGTCGACGGCGTCCGGAACGGCGTCCTGGCCGGACACGCGGTCCTTGACGGGCGAATGGGTGGCGCCGCGTGTGAAGCGGTCGACGTGCCAGAAGCGGGTGAAGGGAGAGGTGAGGGGGGCCGCGGAGTAGCGGCATTGGGAGCCGGATGGGCTTGAAAAAGCGCCGGGGTCGCTGGCGTGGTGTGCGACGGCCCCGCGTCGTCCCACAAGGGGAGGGAGCGTCAGTAGATGCGAAGATTGTTTAAGCTCAAGGGGAGAAGGGCGGGGTGGGGGCTTGTTGGAGATTGGGTGGTTGGTGACTTGCGGGCCCGGCGGCAGGCATGGCCTCGGTCGCGCAGCGATTGACGTTGCGGAGGTCGACTGATAGCGTGAGGTGCTCTCGCGGGGGTGGGGGTTGGTGGGGGCCTGTCGAGAGCCACGAGGTCGCAACCAGCGGAGGCAGGGTGCTGCGCTCCGCTCTCGACGCGCCGCGCCGCGGAATCGAGCGCAGAGCCTCTGAGGGCCTTGTGCTAGACGTGCCGACCTCTCGATCAGTGCGTATTCGAGTGACATTCGCTCCCGGCGGCCATTCCTGCTTGGCGTCGGATGCCGGCGGAACTTAGCGCTCCTTGCAGCGGAACTGGTGGTGCTGGTACAGTTTGGCGCCACGCGAATGCCTTCCAGCAAGGGCGCTTGTCGGCTGATGGTCGAGCAGCCGCGCGAACGCTGCCGTTTGTTCGCGACGTTGGCGATCGTCAAGCATCGTACGCATCCCGTTGCTTGATGCTCGATGTTCGACGTTCAACGGGGCAACTTGTCGATCCCGTTTCCGGCGGCCGCGGTACAGTGTTGACCCCGCGCTGTGCGCCGACCCGGGGTCACAGATGCAGCCTTGCGACCGCTCTTCCAAGTAACGACGACCGATTAGATCCAACGCGTTGCCCCCGGCCAGTAGCGATGTTAGCGCCAAACATTGGTGGACCGGATGTTGGCTTGTTGGTGCGCACCCGCCGACCCAACAGAGTGCCTCTCCTCTTTTCGATTTTCCCTCACTTTCGGTTCTCAACTCATGGAAACATCCAAAGCGACCGATGGGATAAACCACGCCGCAACGCTCTTGGATGTCCCACCGCCGACCGGCCTCGCTGTGCTCCATTGCCGGGCCGCAACGGCCCGTCACCGGCCCCGCTGCCACCCACTCGCCACCGGCGATGGCGAAGAGTCTTCGTGGAAATCCTACACCGTTCCTCCTACATTTTTCCTCCAACAGTGTGTCACGCATCTGCCCCCCGGCCCGCCGCTCCCCCGCCGCGATCACTTCCCAGCCCCGCGCCCTGCGAACGAGTTCGCACAGGCGCGTTCGCGGCGTGGGTAACGCATTCCGGTTGCCGGCTGCAGGACTTGGTGTTCGTTCGAGAGGGGTCGTCGAGGGGAAGGGACGGACCGTCATGGTCGCTGTTCTGCCTGTGCGACGGGCACAGGGGGAGAGGCGCCGCGCTGTACATAAAGGAACACCTGTGGAGCGTGCTTGCTCCCCTCCTGCCACGCACCCGGCTGCCTGAGGACTACGGCAGAGGTGAGTCACGCATACCTGTATATTACTGTAGTGTGCAGATAACATGAGCCTGGTGGCGTGCCGCCGTATTTATCTCGTACCTGTGCACGTGGAGCGTGGGCTTGGTGATGATGTCCTCGTCATAGTACTGTGCGCGGTGTGTGCTTCACGTTATGTGCGATACGTATGTACGAGGAACAGCAGGGCATCCTGCCGGTTGGTCACTGTTCCCACGAAGAAGACGCCATGTTGGCGATGCCAAAAGCGATGCCATATTGTCGTTAATCGATGCTACCACAGCCAATTAGCGATTTCGAAAAAATTGCCCAACTTATGCATGATTTAGCAATTGTGTCTCATCCACAACGTAATGTGGCGTCGGCATTGAGATTGGCCAATCTTATTGGAATTCCATGGAATGATTTCGATGCAGACTTCCGTCGCTTTGCGATGAAAGTGAGCGCGGCGATTGCCGAGGCGCTGCTGGAGATTGGAGAGCAGTTTGCGGCCCACTCCTACGACATGATGTCAGGTGAGCTAGCAAGTCATGGGCTACAGCTGATCACTAGTTTAGGGAAACAGCGGTTCCGTGCTAAGCAGTCAACAGTACTTGCTGATGCCAATTCTGCTTGAAGCTCTTGAAATCTCATCTCACGAGATTTTCATAAAATTTCAGTTTCATGAAACATTCATGAAAGTTTAATTGAATTTCAGTCGAGGAGGGAATAGGGTGCACGTGCTTGATAGTGCACGTCACTTGATCGGCCGATCAATTGTTCAATGGACCAACTCATGGATTTTTTATCGCAGCAAATTTCAAGACAATTTACAGCAGTGGCTTGCATCTATTCATCGCGCTCGCGTTTACAACAACAGCTTTAACAGTGTCCGGTACACTTGACGCATCGCTTGGCTCTTCTTACGCGCACAGGTGCGACGGTGACCCTGGCCCTGCTGTGCGGACGGCTGCTCACAATCGCAAACATTGGCGACGCGAAAGCCGTCTTGGACACCGGGAAGCAGTCGCTGCTGGCGACCGTCAGCCACAGGCTGGAAGACAATAAGAGAGAGCGGCGGCGTCTGGCCGAGGCCGGCGTGGTGCTCGCAATGGGGAGGTCCGATTCGGGCGTTGCGGATCCGTGGGGAGAAGTGCCCGACTCACTGAGGTGCTACCCCGGCGGCCTGCTCTTTTCGAGGACCATCGGGAATGTCGAAGCCGGCAAGCACATCCTTTCGTGTCCCCACATTTGCCAGGTGCGGTTGAAGCCCAAGAGTCGATGGAAAAGGCGCGATTCTGAGAGTGAAGGGGCGGAAAATCGTAACAAATCGTAACGCATCATAACATACGGTCGGTGATACGACCCGTATCCCAGATGTCGAATAGGGTTTGAGCACCTGGCCACGGACACCTGCTCGATTCTCGAGCGGATGCGCCGCATCTCACCAATGCGTTTTCTAAGCTTATATTGTTATGGCATTTTGTTGATCCAAATTTACATATACGCACTTCCTAATCGCTTTGGAAATTGCCGAAAACGAAAATATCAACGGTCATCGACACAGCTGGCCTGACCAATTCAACAAGTCAACATTCGCAAATTTGGCAATTTTGTGAATTAAGTCCAATCTCACAGTTTTTTGAATGTTGAAGTAATTAGCGCCCCACTCAGTACCAAGCAAAGCGCATTTTCCAGTCCACATTCATTTTCGGTTACTGCTGTTCTTTGCCTTCGCAGGTGGTTGTGCCGGAAAATGGACTGCGCCTCCTGATGGGCTCCGGAGGCCTGTGGAACATGATAAAATGGGGCCGGGCCATAGAGGCCATCCGACATTCGGACATCAAGGCGGCAGCGGCGGCTGCGGTCGACGCGGCCATGAAACACTGCGGCCACAGCTGCGCGGAAGACGCAACCGCCGTGGTACTCGACGTTGTAGCTCCTCGGGAAGATCCGTTGGCCGGGGACGTGGCTGTGTCGGGCCCTTTGAGGGGGAGAATAACAGGTGGCTGCGGCAGGGCGCTGGCGGCGTGCCTGTGTGGCTATTCCGACTCCGCGACGTCGGAAAATTGGCACATGCAAAGCGACGCGCTTCTGGTCATTTCCAGGTGCGGTGCGCCTGCGTTGTTCGGATTCGAATTTAGATTTGAGCTGAGCCTCCACCTAGGCTCAGACTAACCTGATTTGATTTGAGTTGTCTTTCAAATTGAGTCACTGATCTCCCAACAGAACGCGGAGTTTTGCGTTCAGTGCACCATGCTTCTTCAAGGAATATGCTTGCATATCACAAGTAAAAATCGTCTAAAATGCACATCTTCCAGTCGTGTCAAAATCGCGAGAAACTTTCCAAGAACAAGCAAGAATCATGTAAACTCACTCAACCGTGACTGCAGGACTTAGCCCCATCTTTAAACGATAAGTACACAATTCAGCATGATTTGGTAAGACATTGACACGATTTTCAATCGTGCCAAAGCTGCACGACTTCAGAACCGTGTGTGATCCATATGTGCAAATTCGTGTATGCAGTATTTCCTGATGGGGATGTTGGCAAATGCACCTGCATAGTTTTGATGCATGTGATGCAGGGCTGAATTTTTCCATGGGCGCCCATTAACAATCGTATTGAATCGTCATGGATACGATTAAAGATATTGGAAGTGTGCGTGAACGCCAATGGGTGCACTTGCAAAGCCCTTTACACAACTGCCCTTGCAAACACTGCCCTTCAATTGCGATGGCATCAAATAGTGTTGAACGGCAACGCAGCTGGCATCGCGGCCATGGCTTTCTTCTTCTAATGCGAATGGCACGTTTGGGAAACCATGCTGCCATTCGTTTTCACACTTACCGGTTGTCTCCAGGGTTCGCTCCTTCCCAACAGCTTGCGCACCTTAAGGGTGTAGCCAGAACTTCGACAAAGACATGCGTCTCAGTACAAAGGGCAGTCGCGCTTTTCCTTTCAGACTCCTTTCCAGAAAAAAGCGGTACAGTGTGCGGATTCATTTCAATGCACACCGATATTGTACTATACATTGTACGGATACATTTGTTTTCCAAGCAATGTCGTACCGCACTGAACCTCACGCCACTCCGTCCTCAAGGGAGACTTCAACCGCTCATTTTCTATCGGCTGCGCCCAGGGTAGACGGCCTCGACCTCGTCAAGGCCGCCATGCAGCAGGACGACTCCCGCCTGTCCCGGCTGGCCAGCGGCTGCCTGCCCCAGGACGCCGCCAAGGCGCCCTCCTGCCCCATGCCCCGCGAGTGGGCTCCCGCCTTCCTCACCGCGCAGCGGGCGACGCTGGGCTTGTCTTCCTCGGCCAGCAACTGGGCCCCGGTCGCGGTGCCCCCGCCCAGGCGGTCGGTGCCCTCGCCCAGGCGGTCGACGTCGATGCGAAGGATTTCTTCGTGCTTCACGGGAGAGTCGTGGTGAAGCGCGGAGCTTGCAGACACTTCCGCAAGATTTTGGATGTCGAAAGCGGAAGATCCGTCTGGATTACCTGGAGGAGGGGCGGCGGGATCCAACGCGTCATCGATTGAAGAAAAGGGGACAACGATGCATGCAAGTGCTGTAGCGCGGCACCGAGACTTGCCCACTCTTCCCAGAACATGGTTTCGAGAAATCTCGCGAATCATTCACCTTGGGGAGTGTTGCATGCCAGAGCGGGTAGGTGGGCCCCAGGGTCCAACTTCGCACAAAAAAGCAATCCCTGTGCTTTGCTCGATTGGGGTTCATGTGATGATGGGGTTTCGTGTGCTGCGGGAGAATGGGAGGTCAGGGCCGGGAGGCCTCTTTTCGTAAGGGTGTCTGCTGGAGGTGATATTCGGCGTGACATCAGTTTCGCCGGCCAGTTGCTCTGGAGGAAAAGTGGTGATAGGCGTTCATCTTTATTGTGGGAGCGGAGGTGAGGGGGTCGAAACAGTTTACGTCGGGGTCGGCCAGTCTGCGCCAATATCCCAAACAACAGGAAAACAGTGGGCTAGATCATCAGTTCACGGCCTGCGCGCCGCCCGCCTTCTGCACATCGTGGGGCATAGTTGGTCAACATAGCCGTCTGGTTTCAAAGCATTCCCCCCCGTGGATCTACTGGCTGGCGCCTGGATTTTATGCATTAGGTATCTGGCGCTGTGGGAACGGGGTTTTTCTGCTGAAGCATGGGCACACCCAAACTGCATGGGAGCTTGAAAGCTCCATTGATGCCGCTGCATGGATGTCTTCGAAGCCAGCGGACCTGGGGGCAGGTTTTGGCTGTCGTCCATCCTGAGTGCTGGGCTGTGTTCAGAAAGAAGACATTCTCTTAGTGCTACAGCAGCATCTCTCTGGCATGTCGGCTGAATTGAAACACGGACATCTTTTCTAATGCCGACTTGAAGACCAAATTTTGACCTCGAGGTTCTTTGTCGACATTGAATTGGCTTGGGATTGGGCTTGGGGCCACGGCAATGTTGTCGGGAATCACCACCTTGGCTGCCTGAAGAAGGCGCCCGGAACTTTATAGATCTTGTGTGCTTGCAAGGCCCAAGCAACCTAGGTATTGGGTCCTTTCGCTGTGCAGTGTTGCACCAAACATGAGAAGAGAAGAGTTTGGCGCAGGGAGGCGCGTGATGTGTTCCCGTGGCCTTGGAGAAACAAATGCTCTGTGGCCATTCGCGGACAACGTGTGGCGTTCTTGGTTGAATGGGGAGTTGGCCTGTTCTTGGGGGATTCGTAGACATGGTGAACTCGAACTTTGAGGGAGAACAGTGGGAATTTTTTTGGGGTGGGCGGCATTTGTCTAAGAAATTGGGCAAAAAGGCCTACGATCCAATACAGGGAAATACATATTGCATAAACGCTGCTCATTCCGGCGACAAACATTTTTTGCTTCAGTGCTGCATTTTCGCTCATGATGCATGGGCTAACATCCTTCGGATGCATAACAATGGAAAACCGCTCGAACGGGAGTCCTTGGTGCGTGTTTGGGCGGTTGAGGCGTGTGCAGAGAAGGATCTATGTGCAAGTTGGTACGTGGGGAACGCGGGTGTTATTTTTTTGCGCCTCCCGTGGGTGAAACTGCATGCACAGGGGTGGAATCAGCCCTCAGAACCTGCTTGCGGGTTTTTGGCGCAGCGCCCTGCAGACCGCAGAAAGCGGCGAGGCGGTGGGACCCACCCCACATCAAGGAATGTTTCATTGGAATCCTTGTGTGCCGCGACGAGTGCGGTGAGCTAAACATGCCACCCGGTAGGCGTGCGCAAGCGCAGATTGCTGCCGTAAGTTGAATTCGAATTTCGTTGGACCCGGTTAGGGTGGGAGTGTAGGATCTGGCGGATGGAAGTTCGTTTCCCGAATGTTGAACCGGCCTTGCAGCGGTTTGTACCTCTGGTGAGATTCCAATCGGGCATACAATGTACATTGCTAATTTTAGAGAATTGGTAAAAAGCATTCGGGTGGAAACAGATATCCCCGGATCGGTGCTGATGCTGCTTTCTTTTGGATGAACTGGAGCCATCATTGGCCCATGAGTCGTCTAGATCGAAGCGCGATATTGCCAGAGGAATATTTTTAATAACGCTTGTTTTGTGCAGAGGGCCCTCTGCACCCCGGGGTGTTGCAGTGGTTCGCGTCGACGCCAGTCACGTCGCTTGCTGCTCAAACTTGCTGGCGTGCAAACATCGTGATGTACTTGTCCATATCGTTGTGAACCGTATTTTCCCGTATGCGATACCCTAGTGTAGTACAGTTCTGATGACATTCTCGTAAAGCACTGCACTGAGCTACTTGATTCACATCGCATATACGCGTATATACGCATTGAGTTTTCGCAGTGATGTATCAGCAGTGTGCGGCGAGCCGAAAGGGAAAAAAAGGTAGTTTGATCACTTCAACACCAAAGTGCCCACGTCATTAACGTGCACTTAAAGTGCACATGAGTCTCCTTTTTAGGCGAGCATTATTAGATGATTTGCGTTTGGAAGGCGCCTAGATTGAAAATCGCAGCAGATCAGCAGGGGACGATAGCGCGGGCAGGAAGAGAAAGGAAATGAGGGGCCTAACCCCACAGCTGCAGGACAGTAAGCTATCAACGGTCGTTAACTGAGAAATGTGAATAAAAAGAAACAACGTCAGCAAAAATCGATAAGCAATGGTGTTCTGAACTACTTCTCTTACTTTTTTCAGATTTTCGTCACAAGTTATTGTCACCATTTGCATTGCAGGCCGGGTTTGCATCAATAAATGACCATGCTTTTCCTGAAATTTCAGCCAGTGCGTTGCCTTCGAGGCTACTAAAAACTCTTACTTATTTGCAGCGAACAAGAAGTGCGTGGCGAACAGCAGCGCTTTGACCCCACTCTATTCTGGTCAAAACCGTGAAAATATCGTATTACTATTGTATTCCATTATTATTGTTCCTAATATAATATTATTACTGAACCCGCCAATCTGGCGTCGAATAGTGGGGCCCCTGCCCATGGCAATCATGAAGGAAGGAGGTTGGAGTTCTCGACACCATTAAACGTCAGGGGGCGGAGGCCGCCTTGAAGTACTAGGGTGGCTAAGGCGCAGCGTTGAACCATGCTCAGCATCATCCACAAAACGATAGCATGATTTTCAGAGTTAACGCGCAAGTGAAAGCCAAAAATATGGGTTCAGAAACTGATGATCATGTCATTCCCTTCCCCATTAAAACCGCGCAAGTAAGAGCCAAAATAATGGGCTCAGATACTGGTGATCATGTAATTCCCTTCCCCATTAAAACCGGAAAAATATACCAAAGTAACGCCCATGTCACTCTAACCGATGATCCACACAACGCTTTTTGTAATTCATCGACCATTCATCCTCCATCCAATCTCCTTGCCTAGGCGTTAGATGGCTCCACGCCCATCATGGCAGAATTATGGGCGCTCCCCCCCCCACACTCCAGATTACCCACGAGCAATTTGTGCTGCATGCTCATACTTGGTCACAACGTCCCATCATGAGTGGCGCCCGTTGTGGCCATCAAAGCTCACACATATCACAAACTGACCTCCGATGTCCTTCACCGGCGCTCCATCGACACACGGGCAAATCGCAAGCTCGCACAAATCCCCAGGACATGCAATCCTCGGCCTCTACCCCACTGGGGTGGGCAGATCCGTATTCATACCTCTACCGGCACACGACACATCGTTGCCGTACCCAAGGAACTTCATTGTGTTTTTCTCACATGTCACTGGAGTCAACTCTCATGTCTCGCTGCCACTCCCCGTCACATTCCAACCTCACGCCACACCAGTTTGTTGTGCGCCCACACCCTATCACCTTGTGGCCCACGCTCAAACGCGTCCTCTGTACTGCCGGCCCATCAAACTGGCGCCAAGCGCCCTCCTTACATGATGCGACCCCATCAACTCTCAATCACCGGCTCTGCCATCACAATGGCGCGGCGCCGGTGCTGCCGGCCCCGTGGCACAGCACAGTGATGCCATCACAAAATGGCATGTATCACACAACCCAATCGCCTTGGGGCAAGTGTCTAGCCCCGTATTGGATTACCATGAACAAAACTGACCTGCATTTTGTGGTGAACCGAACAGCGGGCGGATCTCTGCAGAGGCTACGTAATGGATTAAGCAGCGGCGGCAATTATTGGTGATAAAGGTGGTTGCTCTGTTTCTGGGCCTTGTCTTTCTGATTGCGGCGTTGCCGCAATATGGCATTGAGTCCGTTCTCACGTTTTTATTGATTTACTCAAAGGCAACGTTACATTCCAGACAGAGGAAGCGATATTTTCTTCCGCCTCACTTCTTTTGGTACTTTCTGTTTTTCGATTAGGTGGTGAAGTCTCGATGGCTTTGCTTGACATGTTTATTACTTGAGTTGGATAGCGGCAAAGTAGCGCATCTCGTGGTATCGGCTCTGGCTTTGTGGACCCTCGAGTCTAAGAGGCGATTTTCCATCGGTGCACATCGAGGCTTGCACGCAAGTATAGAGAATGCAAACTCTTTTTCTAAAACGTGGCGCAATCAGATGCTATAAAGTGTTGCACTTTGAAGCGCTTTCTTCCAGGAAAGTAACTGCGACATTCCGACCCTTTGGCGCCCAAAATTGCTCACCAGATTTTGGACAAGCATGTCTGCCACGGAAAGGCGAAAGGTTCTTGTGAAGGGGCGCCACAGTCATGAGCATTCGTCGGCATGGGTTATTTGAATGTAGTTTACTGCCAACAAATTTGAATAGTTTGCTTTTCATATCATTCGCTGAAGAACGGCACATAGAGGTCGGCTAATATCGATTGAATTGGGAATGTATTTGATTTGCCACAAACGCGAGTCCAGCCATTTATCTCATCTGCTCAAAAGAGTGCATTATTTTGCTGAGACGGGGTCAAGAAAAATGTAGATAACCTTCATGAGAAATGGTACAGTCAAGTAAGATAATGTGCTGAGTCTCACATCACTGTTCCTTAATGAGGGCTCAAGAAGTACGGGCCTTTGACCGTTTTCCGTTCTGCGTTCTTTTGGCGTTCTGCTGCATAACCTCAGCGCAGCACTGGAAGCCGAAGTGTGATTGAATATTGCGAAATCAAAAAAGAGAACAAAACTCGGCGCGGCGAGTTCGGCACTGAACTTTAATGCAACGTCTCTTAATCCAAGAAAAATTCAATCAGAAAAACTCGGAGCTTCGAGAGCCGCCTCGCATGGATCCCCCACAATCGGTTCTGAGGTATCGATTCCGATACTGAAAGTGTTTGCGACAACCATCATTTCCGAATACGAAGCTGATGACTGCTGCAGGAGCCTCTTGACGACGACACCCGAAAGTGACCTAAACACCGTTGATGACCTGAATGATGACGCAACTGATGACATAAGCTACGTAATCGATGACGTAACACAGCTTGGGTATCGGACATTTGTGCAGATTCCTTGCTGCGCTGTACTGGTCGCCACCAAGCTGTCGTGTTCCAAGCTGTGTTACATTCAAAAACTACCGCGTCCATCCCAGTTTCCCGAGAGGCGTCGGTGCAATCCATCAGATGGTCCAAGCGCCAACCAACCGCCACCAAACAGATTCCAAACACCAATTTTGCCCCAGATACGCCCCTCCTCCATCGCCCGTGCAACGCTGCCCAGCGCTCGCCACCGCCCCATCATCCCCGCCAACCCCTTTCGCCACAAACCCGCACACCTCGTGTCGGTATACTTCACCATGTCGGGCACACACTGCGGAAAACGGCCGCCCGGCGTTTCCGAGACTGGCCTCACAGGGCCTCCTCCAGAGCCGCCTGCTTGGCGCTGTTCATCGTGCCCTCCAGCATCTTTATGGCATTGAGTGTCTGGTTGGCCACGCGCTTGTAGCGCGCCTTGGTCTGTGGCCTCGCAGTCACAGAGCCCCGGCGGCTTTCGGGGGCCACAGGTGGAGGCGCGGCGCCTGGGGCGTGGTTGCACACCGCATTCATCAGCGCGATTATTGTGCAACCCACATTGGCGTATGCAGTGCGTCTTAATATGCGCACTATGCGCATTCATAGGCACAATGGTATTCATAGTATGCACATTAACATGCAGGGCAGATTATGCACTCATTAAATCGGCGATTCATTGAAACGAGGTAAAATGTGGTCCGGAGGTGATGCTAGTGGTGGTTCTGTTTCCGTGCGTCGCGTTAATGGATGTCAATGCATCACAATCTTGAGCTGTGTTCTGGCGTGGAGCGGGTATGCAGATGCACCGTAACCTGAACTGACGTAACCTTCTTTTGGAGCATTGGTACAAGTCTTCAGTGCTTGTTGTACTTGTTTGATCAAACAAGCTCATGAGCTGCTTTCCCCAAATGCCTCAGCTGATACCCGCGCTGAGTGTGCCCCCAATCAGATGGCGGATTATCAAGGCGCGCCTAGTGACGAGCTGTGCCCAAGCCGGCCACACGAATCTAAATGTTTGGACTATCGACAATCTATCACAAAAGTTCTAAAATACCGAAGAAGTGTGGCTCTAGTGCAGCCTTCCTCCATACAATAAACGCTTAATTTTTCTTGGCATACCGCTAGAGTTATGCGAATTACTAAATGCAAATTGTGGATTGCGGAAAACTGAGCTTCGCTCCTGCGGTAATAGAATTTGACATATCGCGCTGGAGCTGCGCTGGGACTTTTGCGCAACAAATTTAAGTACTAACGCAATTTATATGCAGGCAATGGAATTTATACACGGCATGTTTGCAGCGCTATTACGTCCATAGTATGCCAAATGCAATTTTTCGTCGGACGAGAGACATGCTGGACCAATTGAATGGTTCAATGGCGCAAGGCGAATTCGATTGAAAGCAACGAACAAAATGAAGCCTGGCTTTGGCCGCGCCCCGACTTACTTAGCGCGGCGATGACGCAAGGCAGGTCCATTTCCAGTATGGATTGCCAGTTTGAGGGGCCCTCCCGGCACGACAGCGGATCCTCGATCATATTCTGAATCCTGCCCCAGCCCTTCTTTTTTGCGCTTGATGTGCCTGAATCGCTGGTGCCTGCATTCCGGGCCAGGAAACGATGGAATATTAGACAGTATATTAAGCACATAAAATGTATTGAACGAACAAACGTACTGCGGCAGGTTCTTTGATGATAATAACACCAATTCTTCTTGAGTGGCGCTATACCTGCATCGCTGGGGCCAACATTAGGGCGCACAGACGCAGTGATAGTTATGGCTGCAGAAGGCTCTGAGTATTGCTGCTTAGCAGCTTACCATAACAGGCATTCTCAATGTAATCTGAATGAATTTAGCTTTTCAATAAATGCATGGAAACAATATGGTCACCAACGCCGCGTTGGCTGGATTTTTTGAGCTTTTTTGGCTTAGAGTCACCTTGCTTTAATGCAGTATTCAATAATTTTGAAATGGAGTCAAAATGATGCAGTTAAAATTTGAGACTTCCAATTGAGTTGGCTACTACTGATGGTTGTATTTGCTACATTCATCATTTGACTCACCGGTGCCCATGGTTGATCCGCCCAACACTTCCTTCTCCATGTCGCTGATGTCGGTACTTTCGTCTGCCACCACGACATTGTTACTCTCTTGTCTCCTTACCACACCACCGCTGTATGGCTCCGTGGCGGCACTGTCGCTCCCTGGTCTCTTCACGACATTGTCGTGTTCCGCTTCCGTTACGGTGCCGCTGTCTTCTTGTTCAGGTACTGCACTGATTGCGTCTGATTCCATTACGACACTTCCGGAAGGTTGCGTGTCGGAAGTCCCGCCCACCGACACCAGCTGTGCCAGAATCAATTTGACGTCCACCGCGGTGTCGGCGATGAGGGCGCGCGACGTCTCCGGCAGCGAGTTGCCCGACAAGTCCAGCTCCTGAGTGGCCACTCAGTACTTTACATCGTACTGCGATTCGACAGGACAGTGCAGTACTTATCTCTGTACTTTAATTCAATTCTACTTATACGGCGACACCACATGCATGCGTGCAGCGCTTGGCATGGCACCGTGATTGGATATGACGTTAAGTGGCGCCTAGCGCTATACTTCGTGTCGTTGCGCAGAAATCCCAACACAGATCCGGACTGTGAAGGGGCGCAAATCACTGTTTCTGGAAACGTGGTGCAAGGCTTGGTAATTTGCATTGCTGCGATGCAACGCATTTTCAAAATATTTTCGGAAATTTTGACAGTTTTAACAATCTTTCAGAAATTTCTGGAACCATTCATGATGACTCCCTCATCAGGGAGTCTGTAAGGTCAAACGGCAGTCCAAAGCTTTTCGGTTAAGCCACAAACGTCGATTCAGTTGAGCACAATCGACTCAAATGCGATTATTAGCCATTTCAGTCGACGGTTTCTACAGATCCAAATTGTAAAACGCCCTTAGGATGCACATAACGCGGAACATGTGCACTGGATGTAACCCAAGTACAAGTGCATCAAAATATCGAAGTTGAAATGCAAAAACAAATACATAGCGTGTATTGGGAATGTACACGCAGGTACATGCAATACTAATAATTTAGGTTAGGTCAGAAATACTCACCTGCAAACTGAAGATGGAGGTCAGTGACTTGGGCACGCACTTCAGCTCGTTGTTTGCACAATTTAGGGCCGTCAGATTGGATAGTTTGCCGATGCTCGTGGGAATCTCCAACAGTCGATTGGACGAGACGTCCAGAAGTTTCAACTCAGACAGGCCGTGGATGTTCTCGGGCAGCCTCTGAAGTTTGTTGGATCCCAGAGAGAGAGCCTTAAGGTTGCCCAGCTGCGTAACGCTTTCCGGGAGCTCCTGTCACATGTTACCTTGTGTTACGCATGATTCCACCATTTCCTCCTTTTCCGCAGCACATTGAATGGAGACCATGTGTTGCGATGCACATCGCTCTGAGTTCTTCCAGCTGGACACGGCAGTTGGGGCTGCGCGTTTGCACTCAAAGTAAATGGAAATGTAAATTACTGAATTGCGAATAATGACAAAAACAAAACGTAAAACAGACCTAAGTGATTCAGGCAACTCACAACCCATGGCATACTCATGATCTGCAGTCTACAAATATTCCGCTCTGCGCCAGAAAGTTTTCAGGAAAGTGATTGCCATGTTTCGTGAAAATACTGCAAAACTCGTTTCTTTCGAGTAATTGCATACACCATTTTTATTCAACGGTGCCTGATTTTTGCCCACCCCACCTCGCTATCTTACAAACAACCTTTCTTGCAAATTGCTAGGAATTTGTTTCTTGATAGAAATCAGTTGTTTCCAACATTGTTGTGGGTAGTATAAATATATCCATATCACCTATTTGGCGTTGAACACAAGGACGTGCGCCTGGCATCATTAAATCTCGAAAAGATAGGACCCTCTGTAACGTTCTCTATCATCTTCTGTATATTGCCCTTTATGTCACCTTTCAGGAGCGTTATTTTCCCAAAACAACTTATTTAGCCTCTTCTCCTCTCTTCTAAAATTATTTCATCCATTTTATCTGCCACTAGAGCGCGCCTGAATGCGGTTGGCTTCCCAAAATGATGGCCTCAAATTTTTACTTTTTAGTTACTTGAATTTGCATCGGGGTAAATGCGCTTGCTTACTCTTACTCTCCCAAGTTGAGATGGCGCATATGGCGCTATGTGAACTTTGACAATAATTTTTTAAAGGGATAATTTGCATTCACTGTTCACCGTTCTTTAGAGGATGAGTGGTGCAAGATGAAACAATACGTTTTTGAGAATCACACGGCTTCTTTCCAAAAGAAGTTTGTCCCTGCTGTCCGCCCACACCTGGATTTGATTGCCGCCCAGGATAAGGGCCTGGAGGTGTGTGAACTGGCCTATGCCTTGCGGCAGGGAGGTCAGTGAGTTGCTGGAGCACATGAATGTCTTGAGGCTGGTCAACCCCAGGAAGGCCTTGGGAATGAGAGTCAGCAGGTTGCCGTCGAGGACCAGTGTTTGCAGGCACGTCGCCTGAGGGCAGCAGAAATTGGGTGATGCACGCATCGAAGTAACTACATAAATGTGATCAGTAGTCAGTCGACGTTGAAACATGGAATACTTTGATTGGGTTTGCCAATTTGAATTGAGTAAATCGAGACAGCGCCAATCATTTCTTCAGTAAATCGTTCATTGTGAGCGATAGCTGCGCTCACCGCAAACTCCAGCCTGGAATCCTGGCCTTGAAATTCAATTGCATCACTGATGCAGTGAATTCTTACATTCCAATGCTAAGGATTAAGAAACAGACTTTGTTTCCGCAATATTCATAATGCCAGTATTGATGCATTTTCATAAGGACTTGTTCAAAGAAAATCGGAAATCCCAGACTGGTCGTCCATTTCAGGAATACAAAAAATACGAGGGATCTCCAGTGCGTTGTCAATGCCAGCAACAACGCTCCCCTCCAGTACTTTAACCATGCAGGCGGTGCCGCTTCCTCCCAGTACTTTGTTATTACCTGCTCCCATTGTGTACCTTTGCCAGGCTCTCCGGCAATGCTTTGATCCGATTGTCGCTCAACTTCATCTGCCGAAGCCCCGGCGAAGCTGCCACGAGCGCCTCGGGAAAAGTGGTAAGCCCAATTCCGGACAAGTCCATCTTGTCCTTATTAGGCTTGAGGGATGGAATCAGGGCTAGGTCGCCAAGGGAGTTGCGGATGTTGCTGTAGGGCTCGCTGAGGGGGTTGCCGCCTAGGTGCAGCCATCGCAGATGAGTCATGGCGCCCAGGCCGCTAGGGAGTCTCTGGAAACACAGCGCGATTTAGGGAAGCAAATAAAGAATAGTGATAATAACAATAATAATAATAACTGTGAGGGGAAAGCGGTCAGGGCGATGTAATTATAATGAAAAAACTAAACGTTGCTCGCACAGCCATGGTCGCTCGAGTGGCGCACATGCAGACACACACTTTGCCGCAAATCATGTGCCAAATCCCACCAAACTTCCGAACCTGGCTCCCTAAACCCCAAACCACGCACCCGCAATCATTTTCTTCCGAGACAGAGCGAGTGCCAAAGCTGCGCTCCAAGTCGCCCACCCTAAGAACGTTAGCACGCCTTCCTGATGTGAATGGTCATGGCAATCGACCCGTTGGGTCGATCGCCACAAACAGAATCTTCCCCTTCCACCCCCCATCCCCAAACACCACTCGCCTTCAATCGGCAACCTCCAAGCCTCTTTGAAGCGAAAGACCACAGCGATCGACCCGTTGGATCATTCGCCGTGGACATCATCTTCAAATTTGAACCTGCCCCCCCCCCTTCCTTTCTGAAAACCGCAACTCGTTCTAGTATGCGGCCAAGAGGCACCCCAAAGCGGCCGCCCACCTTACTCGAAGTGAACATCGCAGCGAGTGGCCGGTTGCGTCCATCGCCTAGAACAGAGTTTACAAATTAGCTTCCCCCAACCCCTCCATCCCACCCCGATACGCCTCCCAAACGCGATTGGAGCCAAGGCGGTAGGCGATGGCAACCGCCACCTCCGGCCACTCGCCCAAGCTACGCCCGGTTCACGCTGCCCGCTGCACCCTTTGCCAATCAGTGGTCAGGGATAAGCACAGCGCCCGTCACAAAGCCCCCCCTCCAGGCCTTGTAACGCAAAGGCCGTAACGACTACTTGCGTAACGCGAAAAAATGAGCATGCACTTTGCGCGACGCATGCTCCAGAGGTGCCCCGGCCCCTCGCCTCCCCCCTCTCTCTTAGTCATGCGCAAGCCCCAGTGGGTGGAGGAAACCTGGGGGAAGCCGATGGGAAGCGGGTCAGCGCCCACACCGCGCCGGCCAAGGAAGCCCGGGGATTAGCGTGAGTGGGCGGTCGGCGCCCATGCCGCGCGCCGTGCTGCTCACGTGCCGCACGAGGCGCGAGGAAGCCCGGGGGGGAGGGGCGCGGTGTGTGCACGGCGGGGCGGTAGGCCAAAAGCGCATTTTTTCTCTACAAATAACCGCTCGCTGCGCTCGCTCTCAATAATAGTAGTGATAATGTTATTTTACATATCGCTTTAAAAAGGGAAGACTTTGCTCCCGAACAGCGATCGTTTCGTGATTCATTCACCATCAGTCACTTTTTATGAACATTGATGAAATGGCCTTTTGTGGTAAAGGGGGCGCAAGGATCTGATATTGATGCTTCAGCTTTTGGCCAGGCTCAGAGATGATTAGTCATGGCGTCCGCCACGGCTAGGACTATCCGCCGCGTCGATGGGAATGATCAGGGAATGAAGCAAATGTAAGGAAAGGGAAAGGAAATGGTATATTTATTTGTGCAGCTGCGCCACACGAACTTCAGATTTCTAGACTGAAAATTGCGTGCAATAGCAATTTTGGAAAATCTAACTGAATTGCGCCAGGGAACTCACTGCAAAACATCGCGAACAGCGTCGGCACTAATTCGAAATATTCACAGCGCTGCGCTGTGCGGCACAAAGCGACCAGTATTTCCTTTGAGCAACGGTCACACAAACCTCAGTGCTTTATCACTAGCAGGAAAAGGACCAAATAGCACATTTTGCGATAACACACATATGAATTTCATCGGTGTTCTGCATGCTGAAGACCCGGAAATAACCCAACCCCGTAAATTTTGTACACGTTTGAACACGTAAAATTTGGGCCTTTTCTACCTAGTGTATATTGCATGCGTGTGGCCCATTACCTGCAAAGGTCTGTCGTTCACCCACCTCTATTTGATTGTTCCCCAGATCGAGGGAGGTCAGGCCTGTCAGCCTGAAGAGCTCCTCCGGAACTTCCGTGAGGTTGCACTCCGACAGGTCGAGGGTAGAATTCTCGGCGTCGCTGATGCGAACCATCAGGATGGGGTCCTTGTCGTAGATGGCGTCGAAGGGTATGCGCAGGGGGCAGCCCTCCATCTGCAGTCCCAGCAGCTTCTTCAGCTGTGCAATCTCCACAGGTATGGCTTCGATGCCTGCAGCGCGCAAGCGAATGGACACAGCTTAGGTCTTCTCACCCATTTTGCTTGATAAGCAAATCACTTGGTTTGCTAAGTTTGTTTGCCTGTATTATTGCAGGCAAACAAACTAGTGCGGCTCGGGTGACACAACATATCACATGAAAATATTTTGGATGCAACGTGGTGTGAAATAATCAGGAATGTTTTGGGTTCTTGAATATTAACAAACCGATTATTGATTTCAGCTACGTTTCAGTGAATGGAGTATGTCTGTCTATACAAGAGCGGTTTGTGGGCATCTGGCACTTAGGCTGCGCGGCCGGTGCCCCAATTTTCCAGTACTTTCCTCCAAACAAAGCGACAATTTCTCATCCTATAATTTAGCAGCACATACAGTGGTTTATCCTTACAATATGCACAAATATGCACTTTGCTCCAATAGTGCAGCTCGCGCCCACGCAGTGACGCACCCGTCTGGTCCAGATTGAGCTCCGTGAGGGACTCTAGACTGGCGATGACTGTTGGGAATTCCTCTATTTCGTTGAATCCGGCGTTCAGCGCCGAAAGCAGTGTCATCCTGGACATGGACTGGGGCAATTCGGTGATGTAGTTGAAGCTGATGTCTAGAAACCTGAGGGAGCAACGCATTTAACAATAAGATGTGCATCATAAATGAACTGCGCATTGAATGTGCAACCAAAGCAAACATAAAATGTTTCGTACTGAGCAGTTTATGAGTTAGTAAATTATGTATACTGCATTAGTTTTGCGTACTACAAACTACATGATATGGATTTCTTATGTCTCGAAATGCGCCTGCAATGCGTGATACAGATGAAATCATTACAATTTGGGGAGAAGGGGAGGGTGGCACTTGAAAAGAGGATATTGCAAGAGCATAAATTGGAAGCGCGCTTTAGGCACAATGTTGGCAAATTATCGCAGTGTCAATCGCACAGTCGCATCGCAGTGCTAATGTCAGATTAGTATTGCCTGCCAAATACTTGATACGCGACTACGTATTACTGGTCATTTATTATATAATGAAGAATCCACTTACATCAAATTATGTGCACGATGTGACGGATATTTTGTGGGTTTGGTATGTACTGATGTTAGTTAATTCAATGATAATGTTATAAGTAAACAGCGAGCATACGTTGGGCGAACTGGGCGCGACATCTTTCTGCTGGCACCTAGCAGATGTTGAGTATTAATTGGACAGATGAACAAAAAAATGAACATTCAATGCTGAATTTGTAGCTACTGTGCCCCGAAGAACGGCAAAAGGTATGAAATGAGAAGCGAATGAACAGATAGGATGGCCGTATCCAGTAACAAAGCCCGTAGAACGAATCGCTTTACATGTTGCACTTAATACGTATATTTCCCCCACATGAAATCTACAAATTCTGAGAACATATTTATTCTATTGTCTACTGCGTTGCATGAAATTAGATTAACATCTTCCACACATTAAAAATTTAAATACTCATTCTATAGAAGACCGCGACTTAATAATTTCTATTGTTGCGGGAAGTCAATTTAAACACGAGTGTTGCATGGCACGGATATTTGCGCGGTGCACTGCCCACTTGAGCGTCGGGAGCATGCCAATGTCCTGGGGCAGCGCAAAGATGGAGCACCCCGCCACGGACAGTTTGGACAGGCTCTGCATGGAGCAGACAACCGGAGGAACCTTCATGAAGGGGTTGCCGCTGGCGAACATATCAACCACAGGGCACTCCTCAAGCCCCTGCGGCAGGTCCTTCAGGGCGTTGTTGGCCACGTACAGCTGCTGCAGAGACCTGCGACGTCGGATTTTGCACAGACTTAGTTTCTTTATTTTAAAAGGTTTCCTAGTTTTGTGGCTTTTTCTTTCTCTTGTTTTAGGCATTTCGGGTGTTCTCTTTCTAAATAATATTCGTTGTAGTAACGTTGCAGAATTGAGTTTGTCGTGCCGAATCTGGCGTCCGTGGCAATGGAATTTTGGACAGTGCGCTCATGATTTGCGCTCTTCTGCAAATCCATCCACAGATATGTGATGAATGTTATTGCAAATTTCAACTAATTTTAAATGTCTAAATTTGATACCAATTATTCCGCCAACAATCGCTCGGTAAACTCGATGAGGAGGCCTCTTTGGGAAAGCTGGTAGCCATACATGCACAAATTCTGCACGAAAAGTACTAACCACTAAAACGCGTTCAAATGTACCTAGCTACTTCAACAGCACTACATTAATGTAGTAATATTACTTCAAAGCAGGTTGCGGCCACACCTGCAGCGCGCCAGGCTCTCTGGGAGGGCTTCCAGGCGGTTGTGGCTGACATCCAGCACTCCTAGTGGCGGCGACAGGCAGAATGAAGGAAACTCTGGCAGGTTGCTAATGTCGTTGTGGGAGAGGCACAGGACCACGAGTTCGGAAAGCGCGAGGAGTTTTTCGTCGATGCGGAGCAGCTGGTTGTACCTGATGGCAAATGTGACGTCAGAAATATTGCTTTTCGTAGCTAATACACCACTGGCCATGTTTTAGTGTGGTAGTATTTTCATGTCATATGCCATGTATTGATCAATTGGACGGCAGCAGTAATGTTAGTGGCGGCGAATCGCCGTTCTTTCGGGACAAACGATATATGGCTTAGTGCTTTGTACTGCAAAGTATTAAGCATTGTGTGGCAAAGCTTACGGTGATTGCTTATAATTTTTTTCTTTAATGAGTGTATTCGCGGGTGGTGATGAGAGTGTATTCTCATAGCTATGTGCTTTGTCCGGTTGTGTGTATTATCGATGAAAATCGTACATCGACAATGGTTTGTTTGAAAGCCGCAGTAGCGACGCCTCTTTCTCCGATTCGCATTTTGGGCATTTTGTGACACAAACAGTTCAATTGTTGGCCTCACGGTGTAATTCAGTGCGTGGCAAAGGAAGATAAACACTGCAAAGCGGCACGTCAGGCCGATGCGCCAATTGCACAACACTTTGCAAATACAAAAATTCACAAACTGCCGAATCCGCTCAAATCCACATTACCGTCGCCTACGATATATCATAATATATCGAAACCCTTCCGAGTACTAACGTAACGCTTGGACATTTTTGCAGAGAATATAAGGAAAAGCTTAACCTTGAAAGTTTTTTATTTGCGGAACAACACAACTTTGTGTTTTTAAACGATAAAGCTCTGAAAAGATAATGCGGAGTCAAAAAGCGCAGCAACAAATATTTTTATGCGGAAGAGTTGCAGAATTTTAGGATATACTTCCTCCGTCCCAGACTAATTGTCGTCTGCTTGAAAGGCTAAATTTGTTATAAAAGGACGGCCTCAGAATTTGAAAACAAGGTCAAAATCGAACAGATTGCATCTCAAACCCTTGACTGTAAATTGTCAAGAAGGAAAAGTTAGACATGATTCTTTTGAGCGCAAGGACAAGGTAAATTTTGGTCATTTTGACCCAAAATGTTGAGATTTACTATGTGAAAAGACTCTTGGTACAAAGTACTGCCAAATGATCAATACTTAATGGATTGACTTGAAACTTTAATGATGTACTTCGAACTCAAAAATACAACCGTAGAAAAAATTTCATTAAAAACAGGTGCGAGTATAATGTAGAAATAATGCCCCAAAGTCATAGACGACAATTAATCTGGGACGGAGGAAGTATTAACGTTACGAGAGCGATATCATCTGCAGAGGGTTTCAAGCAAGCCACTTCCTGTCCTTAGCAACGCGCTGGGATGCAAATTTTCGCGCAGTAATAAAATACGATAAGAGGTCATTTGACCTGTGCTGCAAAGTACCTGGCGTCCACAACACGCAGTTCTTTGAGCTCCAGCACCGATTTTGGAATGACCTCCATGTCCAGCCGCCGCACGTCGAGCACGTTGCTGTCCTCCGCCTCTTTCAGCATGAGCTGAAAGGACTCCGGTGGACTGGGAGGTTTCAATATCTGCGGCAGCAAATAAACATAACGATCAAGTGAGTTAATAATTTTATCAGTTGAAATGCCTTTTAAAGCAATAAATTGAATTGAGGACGTAAAAATAGCTTCTCTGAAGTTATACATTTGACTTTTGCTCCTGTTTGAGCGTACTTCACTTGTTGCATCAGCGCTTATAATGTCAACTGATTACAGCAGTTTTGCGGCCTTTTTTCTATCTTATTATATATATCAGCAAAACATTGATTAGCGAATGTCTTACAACTGAGGATCTTTTTCGCTCCAGTCGATCGGTCTGCCTCTTGGTGAATTTGTTCATGTGCTCGTCAACAAGCTTGTGCTGCTCCCCAAGAATCTGTATGTAGGCAAGCAGGCCCCTGAGCGCACAGCACTATGGTTTTAACGGAAATTACCAATTAAGCATCATATATGTACAAAATGTAGTAGAGCTTCAGTGAACTGTGAACACATTTAAACCCAGTTTCAAATATTGTCCACCGTAGGGGGGCTATGGGTCCGATCCAAACCGCAGATTTCTTCTATGCGACAGTAATGCGTGTTGTCGTTGAATCATTAGTTCTGTAGATTCGATTCACTCTTGCCGCAGCTGGGCTGTTGTGGGTTTAATGTTCAGCATGGCTAGTTTGAAGGTATGAATTCCAAATAACGATATTAGACACGGCAATTCCACTCCCGGAGATAATGAAATTTTGCCAATCTTTAGAGCCTACCAGTCTCAGCGGCTGATTGAACCCACCAGTCAAATAATCTTCAAAAATAGCAGACGTTGCACGCAAGATACGAAAATTCGGAATGAAATTAATTCCTTATAAAAACAGGATCCCTAAAATAAAACCCGGTAGAATGACAGCTCGAGACACGTGCCAATTTGCCAAAAGCAAAGTGAAACGTGCTGAAAACCATCATTTTATGTAGAAGGAACGATAAAGTGCTGTCTGCAAAGAAATTTGGTCATCAGCTATTGGTGGCGAAAGTGCCGTAGGATGGTTCTTCGGAAAATTCAGAAGAAAGGGGCAGCAGTAAACCGAAAATACGAAAAAAACTAAACGCCAAAACATAGCACATGGATTCTGGCGGGTCCAGTCAAAACGACGAAACCATATACCAAAACCCGTTGATGTGAAGGCAGAATTATTGGTATCAAAACGCATAGCTCCTTAACGATAACTTCATACTTCTCCTGTCCGGAATAAACAATTTGCTTAAATGGCTATAATTTTGTCGCCAACATCTCATTTTCACGGCATTATTGGAACAAGGCACTGCCTACACATTTGCTACATACAACCAAATTTTTGCGAACAATGAACAAGTACCGGCCACAAGGCAGTACTTTGAACCCTTGTTATTCATGCTGAAAAGTCGGAGGTGCTCAATGTATGGCCAAACAACCCCCCAAACGGGTCCTTGAGCAGGTGGCCTTGCGACTGACGGTGAGCAGTTCAGAATGGATATCTGTTGCTGACATCTTTGCGGCAACTTGAAACCTTTCCCACAAGGTGAATACTACCAAACAGGGTTCTGTACCGCTCGATCCTTGATCGCCACCGCGGTTTCTGTGGCCTGGTAATTATTCTTATGAGGGCAGAAGCTCCGAATCGGAGACCCAGAAATCGGTGAACTTCACAATCACCGCGTTGCCGGAATGGGCCGCCGCCATGGGTGCTAACACCACCAAAGAAAGTTTGGGAAAATCTAGTCGTGTCCTCGCTGCATGGCTGCCAGAAGATCGCTTAAACTGGCTGTGGCGGGCGCGGCCCACGAGAAGCCTTTGCGCGCCATTCACGCCGCTTTCAAGGGCTCCGCCGCAATGGAGCTTCGCCCGTGCCATCGCAAGACGCAAGAGCGCCACCATAGCGACAGGTGGGTTCTCCGATAGAGCATCCATACCCTCCATTGTCATGTTTGGCGGGGTTGATGCCTGTTTGGAAAGAGGGGTTCCTTGCATCAGGCAGGCACTTAATCGGAGATCTGGCTGAACACAGAGCTTATGTTGCATTAAAATATCCTGCGGCTAGTGCTCAGCCACCAGAGACCTCTGGGAAGAAGGGGATCCCAAGCATGTCGATGTACTGCCTTGGAAAATGGCAGGGATCCCTGCAAAATCTGGATTTCGAGCATACATCGATGGCGGTACGCAGACTTAGGCGCCATTTCCGTCGATCGTGGGTGTCGATCTTTGGGCTAGTCCCCGAGCGCCTAGGCAACTCCCCCCTTTTGATACTGCGAAGACCACCGGAGGGATATCGCTCGCGCGCCGGGCTTTCCTGGTACGGGACGCCAGGTTTTGGTGGGATGGGGGACTGACTGCAAATGTTCAAATTTCTGGTGCCGAGTCGTTCTGCTTCAAAGTACTACCATATGCCTGAAACTCATTTTCTGTCGATGGATGTCTGACAGCATTGGATCAACACATGGTAAATACTCCGGTCAAATACATGAAGGAAAAATAAAGTACACGGTAAGAATGCACACTGTTTCATTTAATTCCGGGCGGTGGAAGTACTTTCCAATTTTGCCGCCTTTATAGCCTTTTGACTTAATTACAATTCACGAATTTCACCTGATTTCGTAATCATTTACCACCTCTGGCAATTTGATGTCCGGGTTCATATCCAGCTTGAGCTCCACCAAGGGAAGCCAACCCATGGATGGGGGTAGCAACCTCAAGCGATTGTCTGAAAGATCTAAGACCTGGCACTCGGAACACAGGATACCTAAGCTGGCCAGTTGTGTATGTTCCACCAACTTCCACGCAAATTTGTGCAAATGTAATTACATGTGCGTATGAGTTTCTCTGATGCAATGTGTATATTAAAATATTGGCACGGGGGCGCCAAGCCAACAGAAAATGCTGACAAAAGATCCAGCACCTAGGATTCCGAAACAAATACAAATTTTACCATATGTTTTATGTTTATATGCTCATTGTTAATTCTATTGCACTTTTTCTTTAATACTTCATGCTGTGTACACTAAAATATGTCTACTCGCAGGCAAGTGCGGCGCCACCATCATGGCTATGACTGCGTCTTTCAGCATCTTGCTGTGTAGTTTGTGGCAATATTTGAATGCCGTCAATTCATCAAACAGCTCAAGAGCAAGAAATACACAGTGCGATATGGCACATGTGAATGGATGTGAATTTTTTGCAGCAGACACGGCGTGGCGTTAAGAATACCAGTCCGATCGCATCATAATATGATACGATCTCAGAACTGATGCCGACAAACTTATCGAATTGCACGCACCACAATGTGATGTAATTTTGCACACCTCGGTTTATCACTGTTGGAAGAAATTCAAATATTCTGGATTTGCATATTCAGGGAATTCGAAATATTGTCACAAAATATCCAGGATCTGAAGTTCCATATCCTGGGAATACAGTTTCCATATCATGATATGGACAGAGTCAATACATGGTCAGATCCAAAGCGTGTCCATATCTTAGATATGAATGTCGAAAATATGACATCCATATCGTATTCGATATCAACATATCAATGTGAGGCTTTCCTGACGTATATGTGGCGTAATTAAATGATTATGGCGAATATAGATCTTGTCAACATCCCATTACACGATTTGTTGCTCCCCGTGTGACTGGCCCCCTGATAAGCCCAAATGATGAGAGCGGTAAGGCATTAGTCATATGTAAAGCATTAAGAACAGTAAATTGCATGAAATGAATAATTAAAATGATAGTAGTATATTGTACCCAAAGTTCATACATACATGCATATATGTGGCGCGATTTTAGTGCAGGGAAGTGATTTGATGTGCCACAAAGTACAGTGGTGGAATTTACAGCTCCATGTGGCTCTTTTATTAGTTGTCAATGGGATGATTGGGTTTTTAATATACTGTTTCACAACATTTTCCACGAAAAATAATAACAAGAGCGAGAGAAAGACAGAGAGAGAGTCTCTTGAAGGACTAAATTTAGTCACTCTCAAGAGTTTGTTTCAATCGAACCAAATGACGTGATGCCATGAAATGGCGCGATGACGTAATGCGGCGTCAGTAATGGAGCTTGCCTTCATGGCCCCCCATCTGTACATTTTATCCTGAATTTCCTTCACACCATTGGATGCCAGCAGAAGTTTCCTTAAGCCCGTGAGGCGAAATAGCTCGCGCGGCAACGTTTCGAATTTGTTACTACTCAGGTCGAGCACCCTCAGGCTCCTGGGACAACAATGGGAACGGAAACCTCAATCGATTTTCCGCCTTCATTTCTTCTGGCTGTAGAATCTTTGAAATTCATACATTCTTTGTACACAGTATTAATACATTAACATTTAATTTAAAATCATGCAAAGTCCGTTCCAATTAGTGTAATATCTCAAATATCGCATCGTTATCGGACGGAATTAATGATATAGTATGCTGTCATCAATATATGGACGTTTATAATATGTTGGTATGTTGCACAGGTACAAAAGCGAAGCGATAAGCAAGCCACGGAGTACGCGATGAAATCCACAAGCAATCATCACCAGAAAACAACATTTATCAGCTCTCTCCCGGTTAATATCCTGAAGCAACAGTCTTATGTAGCAACATCAAGTTTCTGATCACAGGGTTGAGTATTAGTATGGCTGAACCAAACGCTTTTGCAAAATTCCTAATGAAGTTATGTTTGCTTTATATTTCTATAGAAAGTGGTGATCGCTTTTGCAGAATAGGGTTTCCTTCTATGAATATAATTGAAAAGAATGAACAACTGTCAAAATTATCCAGAATAGATGATTATCCGGTCGCGATATTTACAAATGGTTGTTTGGACAAGTGAAGGCGAAATTTAATTGTATTTTTTTTTAATTTTAATGGCAAGAAGTCCATGGAAGTCGTTGATCAACGACGATGGTTTAAACGTGCTATTAATACGGCAAGTACTGCGACGCATTATTCGCAAGAAAGGGGTAATCACATGTACCCCAGTGTTTCTTTGTTAGTGTGAAGCTACTTGTATTAGTAGTGACACACGGCGTTGGTAAATTCCAAAATTACGTAATCGGACCCCGTCCATCCTGCGCCTCGTCTCACAGGAGTTTTTCAAAATCTGGCGGCACTGTGTGAAGGGCGTTGCTGGACAGAAAGAGGGCTTCAAGTGCCTTCAAGCCCGACATCACGCCCTCAGGAATATCCTGCAGATCATTCACTCAAGAATTTAACTAGCAAATAAATTCCCTTAATTATAGTTTATTAATCGTCAAAGAGACTTCAAGATTGGAAATGTAAATCACTCACGTATTAATGATGCAGCGCGCAAAATGGGAACGAAATTTTGTTTGACCACCTGCACACCTGGAGAACAGTAGTGTTGCAAATAGGTGCGGTGCTTCAACTTTTCCATTCAATCAACTCGTTCGAAATATAAATAACACCGGGAACTCAAAAGCGCGCCAATTTCGACCATCGCCATCAAACAATTCCCAATTAAACAGTTCTGTCATATCACATGACCTCTTTAATAATATATTGAATTTAAGTCAGGCCTGTTATTTGCGTTCACGTTTACGTTTTAAAGTTGATCTTTCTACGCGTAGAAACGTAAACACACAGAAGCAGCTACTTGGCGGCTAAATTTACGTCTTCTCCACGGCGCGTTGGGACATTCAAGGTTACGTGATTGGTTCGCATAAACAACACAACATCCAGCTTGCCCTCTGGAACGTCAACGACGCCGTCGAAGTAAATTTACCAATAAATACTTCCTCTGTCCCCAATCAAATGAAAAAAATTGCTGCGAGGCTGAATCTGTATCGAGCACTCGTTTTTTCTTGAAAATGCGATTGCAGCAACTATTATACATGTCGTAGTTGCTACTAAAAAATGAAAGTAAATGAGTAAGTACATTGCATTTGGCAATGCATTGAACATGCACTACTCCAGTCCAGAGTTTGGTCCCTCCCAGGGCATCCCCCGCCCGCCAAAAACTAGGTTCCCGGGTCCGAGACGACCCAACACACAAGTGCATGCCCTCCTTCTCGACTTCAGGGCACTGGAAGGGTAGAGCAGCCAACCTCGCTCGGATTATATCGCAACGATCGGCACCCATCGAGATGGGCAACCGACAAAGATGGCGCATGGCTGCCCATCTCGCCATCGCGGATTGGCGGAAATCCCCGCCACCGTCCACGGCAACGCAAGGACATATCTGGGATCTACCGTTGCCAATAGTTCTCCTGGTGTCCAAAGACCAGCTGCAGAACTGCTGCGTGCACCGAACGCTCTCCGTTCGCTGCCGATATCCAACCATAGGCGTGTTTGGCGCAAGGAACGCCTACCAACAAAAAAGGCACCAATCCCAGCAAACACCACCGATGGAGGGTGTGGATGCTCCATCGGAGACCGCAGGTGGTGCATAATGGCGCTGTTGCATTCCGCAAGGACGGCATCCAAAATCTCTTGCAGCAACGTCTATCAAAGCGGCTTGAACGGCACTCGAAGTGCTCATTGTGGCCTGTGCCAGGCACAGCCGCTTCCAGCGATCATTCGCTGTTGTGCAGCGAATTGACAATCGCATCCCTCCAAACTTTAGGTGGTGGCCTAAACACTTGTGGCCACCCCACCTATGGCGGTAGCCTCTTTCGAAAACACCGTGGTTGTGAAGTTCGGCGATTTCTATGGCTTCCGATCCAAATCTGAAACGCTGAATGTGCTGTCGAATCCGCGGTCGCGATGGACGATCGAGCAGTACGAAACCTCGTTCTGCCCCTTCTGTGCTTCGAGAGGAACGCCTCCGACTTGCAGCCACAGCGGCGGCCGAAGATATCCAGTCTCTGCTGCGCACCGACAGTCGCAAAGCGACCTGGTCGAGGGGCCAGTTTTGTGGGGGTGGGCGGCAAGCCTGAGAAAATTGGGGTTTCGGAAAAATCCTGTGGGTTGAGGGCATGACCATTTAACCAGTACTAATCTGAACTTCACAAAAATTTGGCAGAGTGTACCAACGTGAGTTGTGGTGCTATGTTCAAATTTTCAAGCAAAACTGACAAGAGGTTGATAAAAAAGCGATCATACAAGCAGATTGTTTCATTTAATATTGGACAGAGGAGGTACATATTTATAGTTTAAACTTCGTTTTCTGTTCACTCATACGCGTCTGGTTGCCGCTCATCGGACTCCCTGAGTCTGCATGTACTGTCTCCATGTGCACGGGGCCTGTATTTGCAGTTTGCGCATGTTTGCGCATAAAAACGTACATTCGAGTTTACGCATAAACATGTAAACGCAAACTGTGTTTGTAACAGACCTGATTTGAATCACTGCGATTTGGATCTGGCGTAATGAATCTCCCAATAGTGGATTAAAGCAGTTCTGTATTGATGCAGTAAACCAATAACATCGTTCTGTGACGAGCACTGTGGAATGCGTTTGTCAGAAACGTATGGCGACTCGAACTTCTGAAGTGTTGGGAACACATTTTCCCCCTACTGTAAAGTAATTACTACTTCGCAGTACTAATGCCCATTGCTGTGGAAAGCCTAGTACTTGACAATCTTTTAGAATATTCAAATATTTTTTTCCCTGGAAGAGTGCAGAATATGCACGTGGCACCAACGAGGGGATCGCCAGCATCTGGTTCAAGTGAGCTGGCAAAGAGCTGCTTGAGATGTCGCAGCCAAACAGTGTGCGCATCAAATATCCCCATAAAGTAATAGTCACCAATGCTGACAAGCTCCCAAGGAATATATACTTGTAATAAAAATATTAACAATAAATATATAAATATAAATACCAGTAATAAATATGTAAATATAAATAAACAAATAAATAAATAAATAAAAATATATATGTATGTGCGCACATATACACATATACATATATATATTGTTAGATGCTATTCACTGTGCAAATAGACATGTATGCATGTGCATATGTTCGTGATGCTTTGCAAGAACTCACGCGAATGTTGTTACTCGAAACGTCCATCACGACAAGTTTGCCCATATCCACCACCTGCACCCGTGAACACGCGAAATCACTTTGCAACGAAATCAAATTTCGCTTCCATTTTAAAGATTGATTTAATTCCACTTTCTACTTTTCCATCTTTCCTATTTTAACAGAACGCCAAAAATGGTAATTTTCTCTCAGAGATGCGTTAAGATTCCTTTGCACAAAACGGGTTTCCCGACAAATGCGCTTCCTTCAAAATTTTCTGTAGAAACCTGCAACGATTTTTGAAATGGAATAGCTAAATTACAATTTTCAGAAAATAGACTACAGATGGTTCAGCCAATACATTTTTCCCAGGTTACGGAAATGGACTCTTGAGAGAACATAACTGTAAGAATTTGCCTTTTTCAATGCAGCTATAAACCAGTACTGTCGGTAGCATTTGATGTTCCCACACTTTTCTCACGTCAGACGTTCCGCTTAGAAGTGCTCAATGCTTCACACAAGCATATTTGCTTAATTGATTCTGCCCTATTTGCGAAATTGCAAGTCTAAGTTTTCAAATTTAAAGCGGCAGAACTTCTGAGAGCAGTTTGCTTTCAAATCGAATGCTTTTGTACCCCTAGGTTTCTGTGGGTGCTTGCTGCTTCGCGGGGAACCTGCAGTGTCTTTTGAAAAATCAAGTTTAGAAATATAGTTTTGGTATTGACCTACTTCTGGAGACTAAGTTGTGACTGCGCATGATTGCAGATCTCGAATACGACCTGTCTTACTGACCGCCATGGGGAACGCAGTGAGGCCCGCATTCGATCGAATGTACTTTTCATCTTCCTTGACCACCTTGCCCGTCCTGTTTGTCGTCATCTCCTTCATTTTAGGACCTAAAATTTTCAGAACCTGTCACGAAGTAGTAGCGCAGCCTTCACCCAACGGTTTCCATGGAACGGGTACTGCCTGCGAACAGTTTTGAAAAGGATTTGTTGCCACAGAGGGAGACAGTTTTTGTTACAAAATTCGATTTCATTCGAACAAGAAGAAGATGAGACTCTGGAAGCCCTTTTTCTGCGTACCGTTTGTCATTGGCGTGTTTCTGAATAATGCCCAGCAACATGTGAACAGTTTTCTGTGCCTTTCCACCTGAAGCGGTGCTCTGTTTTGTACTGCAAAAGACGATACCTAAATCTTGAAAGGATGAAGTTTATATCAAATCCCGAGCCAAAGGAGGAGTGCGTGACGAGAAGACAGGATGTGTAAAATTTGATAAAAGTGTTATTAGAGGTAAATTTGAGCAGCTGCTGGCCAAATTTGCCGAATAGCAGCTCCCTCCAATACTCTTTCTCTATTTCTCTCTTGGCCACTGTTGCGGATGATGCACAAAAGTACCACCGCTTTTCCCCGATGACTCTACACACTATTTCCAAATTCATGGCTCGCGAACAGGCTTGTTTTTTTGCGTTTGCGTTTAAGCTTTTACTTTGCGTTTTTACGCCCAAAAACGTAAATTTGCAAAAGGGCCTATTATTGCGGTTTTTTTTACGTTTTCACGGTTGCCTAGCACATACAGGGTTACGCGATGAAAGCTGCGTACAATGGTCAGTCCTCCGCCATCTCCAGTACCAGCAACACAATGTCCACCTCGCCCTTGGCAAGGGCGATAATGGCGTTATACAAAAACTCGTTTTATGCACCTTTCAGGGCGTCTGGCTGCCACTCTCCGGACTCCGCAAATCTGTATGTATTGACCTTATGTGCACCGGTAAGTTTTTACGTTGAATTTATGTATTTTTACGCATTTTTGCGCGTAAAACCGTAAAAAACATTTTTGCGCGTAAAATCGTAAATACCTCAGTTTTTACGGCGTACAGAACAAGCCTGCTCGCGAAATCTCCAGGCCTTTGCGTAAGTTGGTCTGGGCCGCTCTGTTTTCACGGCCATGTGACTCAGCTGCCACTGTGCTACATATTTTCGCTTCAGCGGCCGGGTCATTGCCCAAACATTGGGCACCTGGGGGCGTCTGAGCACTATTAGAATTCGCATGAAAAATCATTTCTTGGTTACTGAACTCTACTCGGGTGCGTGCGCATGTCCTTTTTTCATGTGGAAAGCATGATTCAGATTTGTGCGAACATCGCATTAACTGTGACGAGTCTGAGATGAATTTGTGCATATCGGAAACTTTTGCCAAAAGTGCGCGATTTATATTGCCTGAAATTGGAAGCTTCCAGAATGCGAGAGTCGCAACTGTGCAATGGTGGAAGTTTCGTCAATGCGGCGGGGCCTACAATCAACAATTGTGCCGACAGGTGGCTGAAAACAAGCCTGTATTCTTTTTAAAAATTTTAATTGAAAGAAAAAGAGGGGGCTTCGTGCATTTAAAGGATGGTGGGTGCGGTTGCACACAGTGCAGTCTTTGTGATTTCGTCCTTTTCAATTCGCCCGCCACCGTATGTAGAAGGTCGAGAGGAAACAAATGCAGACAAAAACATCGACAGACAAAATAAAGGTGCAGTTTATGGTTAAAAGTGGCCAAATCTTAAGACGTATGTTATGCCAAAGCACCGCTAAATGAATACAACAGAACGCAGCATTTTCCTATTTCATTTCAAATTTCCTGATATAATTCATTTGAGCAACTTTTGAAAAATTCGCAACTGAGTGTTTCTGAGACTTTGTACAGCGACATACATCGCCGAAGGGTGAATAGGACATTCAGGGGGAAATCCACCCTGCAAGCGCGAGCCAAACACAAAATGGTGTGTTGTAAGCTAGCTCGCGTTCCACAGATCTAAAGCTTTTGTGACACACGTGCGCCAGCCTATGGAAGTGGCGCTAGTGGCCGCTTTCTGGCCAAATTCCAAACACCCGCCCTTCCAGATTTCCACCTGAGTGAATATCCCCGCTAGAGCTGTGACCAACTTTGAATTTAAACCGATTCGACCCAGGGACAAAAGGAGGGCATCGGAGGCTGGCGGCGGATCGACCCGCCTTCAAGGACCACGCCGGCAGGAAATCAACCTCCAAAATTCTTTCCCGCTGTTCTTTGTCCCTTAAATCATTGGACAGATACGCAAATATTTGAATACCCAAGGCGCTGGCGGCGCACTTGTCCCAGAACGGGCGCAAGACGGCCAGGTCGGTTTCGCGGGGAAGGCGGTGCTCACCTCTCTTTCCGGGACTCAAATTTCGAACTCGAAATTGGCAGTCGTTGTCCCACGGGTCAGCCAGAGGGAGTGGCCGCAGGAAGACCTCCCGACCTTTGGGGCGCCTCTCGGAGTCGCACGGCCCGCCCCGGAAGGAAAGGGATGAGCCCCGAGGTGTTGAGCGGCAGTCGGGGAAGCAATGTTATCGGCAGTCATCATCAGCCATTTTTACAGAACAACGCAACGAGGTGGCCTGATTTTGATGTCTTATCATTAAAAACGGCTTCTTGGCACTAGTAGTTAATGGAATCTTAGACTTTGTTTGTGTAGAATACTAGATTTCAATCAACTGATTATAGACACTGCGTTGCTCCGGCAAAATAGGTTTCTGACGGCTACCTCATTGCCTTGTTCTGCAAAATGAATGATGACGGCTATTTGAAGCTGCAACCTCTTCCAGGTGATTAGGGTTGAGAATATGATAAACTATATAGAAGCCATATAATATAAAAAAGGCTCATGAGCTGACGGCCCTGTCCTGATATGTAACGGTGAAGTTAGGAATTTGAGGAATTTGTGTTTCAATCACTAGTAGAACGGGGTATTTTCAGGACCAGGTCCTGACGTCCAGGACGGCGTCCGGGACGGGGTCCTGGACGTATGGTCCCGGACGTATTTTGGCCATAACCGGACCGGTCCGGGGGGGGTCCTGAAGGGTCCCGGACGGAGTCCGGCGGTGGATGCCAACAATGACTGATGGCGTCCCGGACGGGGTCCTGCGAGCTCCGGACTTCGTCCTACGGGCTCCGGACGGGGTCCTGAGAGCTCCGGACTGGGTCCTGCGAGCTCCGGACCTCGTCCTGCGAGCTACGGACGGGGTCCGCGAGCTCCGGACTTCGTCCTGCGGGCTCCGGACGGGGTCCTTGAGAGCTCCGGACTGGGTCCTGCGAGCTCCGGACCTCGTCCTGCGAGCTACGGACGGGGTCCTGCGAGCTCCGGACTTCGTCCTACGGGCTCCGGACGGGGTCCTTGAGAGCTCCGGACTGGGTCCTGCGAGCTCCGGACCTCGTCCTGCGAGCTACGGACGGGGTCCTGCGAGCTCCGGACTTCGTCCTACGGGCTCCGGACGGGGTCCTTGAGAGCTCCGGACTGGGTCCTGCGAGCTCCGGACCTCGTCCTGCGAGCTACGGACGGGGTCCTGCGAGCTACGGACGGGGTCCTGCGAGCTCCGGACTTCGTCCTACGAGCTCCGGACGGGGTCCTGCGAGCTCCGGACGGGGTCCTGCGAGCTCCGGACGGGGTCCTGCGAGCTCCGGACGGGGTCCTGCGAGCTCCGGACGGGGTCCTGCGAGCTCCGGACCGGGTCCTGCGAGCTCCGGACCTCGTCCTACGAGCTCCGGACGCCGTCCTGCGAGCTCCGGACCCCGTCCTTGAGAAGGACGCGGTGTATGAGGATGGCAACGCGGACGCCGATGGCGTTCTAGCCATGAGGTGGTCGTCCCAGATTTATGCTTGCGTGAGGTCCATGTTGAAGGGGCAGAACGTTGTTCGCCCTACAGTGAGTTCAGAGACAAGAGAATGGCTTACAACCTTTGTGTTTACAAACTGTCGACCCACAGCTTGGTCGACTTCAACCGAATGCCAACTTCAACGCCGCCGTTGAATGCAGCCGTCCGGCCTTTCCCAGCGCCACCGTCGCCTTGCCTCTCTGCACCCAGGCTGCTGACAACTCTTCCTTGTGAAGACCCGACCTTGTGCACACCACAAAAATTTCAAAGTTTCCCATGCCGCCACTTCAAGCTGGCAACCTAGCCAACCCGCGCTGCTGGCCACCACCAACGCAAAGCTCAGCAGCCCGTGGCGCCGGTGAAAACGTGACACGAATATGGTGAGTGCCCGCCAACAACTCGCAATTTTCAATCGCCACACCACTCATTTGCGCGTCGCCACTTCAAGGTGGCCATCAAGCCAGCCCGCGCTGCTTCCCAGCGCCACTTCGATGCTCACCAGAATGCTCGTCACCCTGTGGTGGCGAAACCGCGATGCCACAAGCTGCTGACCACCGTCTGCGCACAACACAAACGCTTTCAAACGATACGCCCATCAAATTCACCAGCCGCCATTTCACAGTCGCCGCCAAAACAACCCGTGCTGCTCTCCCCCGCCCTGTTCGTTGACTTTCGAGTTGACTTTGCCCATAGGGCACGCCCGCGACTGGGGGGCCTGGCACGAAGCGCGGGGCCATAATCGTGCAGCGAAGAGCGTCCTCTACGCTCCAAATGAAACTCTTTGGTGCTGAGGCAGTTCAGCGATTTTTAGGCAAACATTGTCGGCGACGAGAGGGGTGACATTTAGGCGGAAGCTGGCGATCAGACAGCTGCAGGTGCTTGAAGCCGGGAACCATGGCTGAACGCTTGGCTGGGCGAGAAAGGGGCGTCCTAAGAGCTGCACACGCAGCTCGTCGTGACGGATCCCTTTGCGCCGTGCGGTGCATGCCAAGCGGATCACTGTGCTGTCAGGCAAGGCATGAGGCAGCAAAGCGGGGGCTCCAGAGTGGCGACAAATGCTCAAAGAGGCGCCCCATTACCGTGGATCGTCTGAGCGAGTAAAAAGGCTGCCCTAGATCAGACCTGGGCACGCAGATGACGAGAATGGGAAGGGGGTAGTGCACGATTGCCAGGCCCAACGATACAATTCCTTGCGTATAAATCGCCAGCGCTGTCAGGGAGAGGCCCAGGAGCCCTCGGGGGGTTGGGCCAAAGCTTTGGGAAGGGTGCCTAGGCTGTCCATCACCCACTTCCTCCAAAGAAACTTACCCTATTACCCTGTCCCACTCAAGAAAATGCAACATTTGGCACTGTGATGACAAATGTAATCGAAGTAAGTTCACTGCCCATCGAATCCCTCGCCAATTGAGAATTCCAGTGAGAGTCCAGGCAAATGTATCCAGGACAGTGAGGATGAACCCCTCATCTGGCCACTGAAACCAAAGCCATAAAAAGAGGGTAGTAGGATGTGCATGACAGAAGTGTAGGTTTGGGACGACAAATGTGGATGGCTGGATCACCTGCCCCATTGCTAGGGGCTTTCACCACAGATCCCAGTCTGCACCTTGAACAGGATTCTCGGGGTTCAGGACAGCCATCAGGGCCACGATCACAACGTGTTGCACCCAGATTGTAGTGGGCGTGTTGTTTCTGTCATAAGGTCTTTGCCAAAGGGGCTCTATTCCCTCGCGTCCGTGAAGCAGCAATTAGTTTCAGGAGCAAGCAAGATCAGGGTGCCATTGCAAGGCAGCATCCATTCTTCAAACAGCTTACTACAACCTCAAACTGCTTGGCAAGGGAGCCATGGAGCAAGACAGCAAGTACTTGGGAAATAACCAAAGGTACCTTCTAAGGTACTTGATGCTGTAAGATTGCGAGCACCATGCTGAAAGTTTTGAGCTTGCAAATGTGGCTCAGCTGTCTGGGAATGTACAAGGGATACACAACAAGCAAAACACCATTTCAATGCAAGTGAAAAGAGTGCATATTAACAGGTGTGCATGTTGATTGACATGCACCAGAGCAGACTGGAGAGAGTAGGAAGCAAAAATGCGGACAGGGAAGGAATCGAAGGGGTCCTGCATACCTTGTGTTATCTCAGCATGTTGACACAGTTGTTCTCAGCAGGTCAGTCGACAGCCCATCCTTCTTTCTCCCAACTGAGAGGCTCTTCACAGTCTATGGATGAAGCCCTGAATGTATATCAGAAGCACTGGCGAGCATCGAACTGCACCAGCCAGATTATCCAGAATGTTGGGTCCCCCAACAGCCATGCCAGTGCACATCAGCACACCTGGGGGCAGACAACACTTGTTCAGTGGTCACTTGTTCACTTGTTTAGTGCTAGCAGTTGACAATGGGTCCTTGTTGCCAGATTTCTCACAATCTTGTTCCGATTTGCGACTATCACAGTGCTCTTGCCATAAGTCCAGTCTCATGATTGATACTGTTTTACCACTATTGGCCCCCAAAAGTTTCATCCACAACAAGTATTCATCAGAGAGCACAAAGGGGTAGCCAGATGCCGGTAAATCTGCAGTTAATGCACCCATCGAAATATGGCAACATCTACCCTTGCATCAATTGTATTTGAAAACAAGTGGCCAAGAAAGGCCTAAGCTTCCACAAGGAAATGGCCCAAGAAGATGTCGGCCTTGCAGCTGCCTGGGCATGATTGAGGCCATATTGCCAACTGGCCAAGAGACCAATTGGCCAATTGGCCATGCATGGTTGACAATCAGCATCAACAAATTCATTCCACAAGATGCAAAGCACTGCCCCTGCACTTGCGTGTGCACAGCTGGTGGCGTGGTCCGCAATGCGCAAGGACGCCGTCCTGGCTCGGGACCCCGTCCTGGCTCGGGACTCCGTCCTAGGTGGCATGGTGGCATCAAGACCCCATCCCGGACGCGGTCCTGGACGCCAGGATCCTGGCCGACCAGGTCCGGACCTGGTCATAAAAGTACCCCGTTCTACTAGCGCCCCCACGTACCTGTGTGTGCATCGCCAAAGGCTTTCGACATGCTGCCCCACTCCTCTTGCTTCGTGCAGGAACAGCCTCACCACCTCGATATTGCAGCAGTGCTCGATCTTCGGCGGAGTCCCGGACGCGGGATTGCGCCACGATGGAGTTCCGGACGGTCCTGGGATAGGGCAGGGTCCCGGACGGGGTCCTGAGCCAGGACGGGGTCCGGACGGGGTCCCGGACGGGGTCCTGAGCTGGGACGGGGTCCGCATGGGATCCGGGACGCCGTCCTGGCTCAGATGTAGTGCGAATATGCGCGGAGCTGGTGTCAATGATGATGGCACCATCCGCCAGGATGGTATCACCACTCAGGACGCCGTCCCGGACGCCGTCCGGGACGGCGTCCGAAGGGATGACATCCAGGACGGGGTCCCGGACGCCGTCCTCGTCAGCCCGGACGGCGTCCGGACTGCCGTCCTGGCACCCCTTGGTGTGAATGTTCACCTGCACAGTTGGTGGCGTGGTCCGCAATGCATCAGGACGCCGTCCGGGACGCCGTCCTGGCTCCGGACCCCGTCCTAGGTGGCATGGTGGCATTAGGACCCCGTCCCGGACGCGGTCCTGGACGCCAGGACCTGGTCCTGAAAATACCCCGTTCTACTAGTGAATTGTGCCACACCGTGAATTTCACTAAGAGGTCACTGACACATCTTCCCTAAACAAAGTAACCTGAGAGCTCCTACGCAATAGATGATAGTGGCCCTTTTCCATGGTATGTGGGGTTCTTGAACAAAAGAAAGACAGCATGCATGGGAAGCCATTGAGCTCATAGACGACGGAATGGTGATTGTTGGTATTTTTCTTGCTACATCAGCAAGCAGCGGATTCTACCTGACCGCAAATGTCAAACAACATGACTTTAGTCAATACGCCCGGTTTGTTGCCTTGTTACGTAAAGACGAATACTCGTGATGATGGCCATGACCTGGCTCTTCTTACAATGCCCAAATTGGGCAGCTGGGACGAAAAGACTCCAGACGGCTCAAAATCCAGTGACACTCAATGCTCCCAGAGCTGGTTGCATTGCAGTTTGCATCTCTATCATCTCTATTTTTATCCTTAGTACAGCGACAACAACACACTAAACGAATACCGTATCAAGATATCAAATTTTCCTTTCAGACTATCTGCCTCCAATGGTGAACTTGTATCTGTCTGTTGGGAATACAAAATCGATAACACTGAAACAAATTTTTCGTGTCAACATCGAATGTGCGAACAGAAATTGCGAGTCTGGTCACCAAAATGTGTAAAGCTTTGCTGTAGAGTCCCGATCTCGGTGGACGTCGCTGAATTTCCCCGTGCGTCCACAGAGATTTGGTTCGACCGTAGAGCAACCGTAGACCGTTCAACGCGTCGGGTGGGTGGGTGGGTGGGGGGTGGGGGGAGCGGCGACGTCGCCGCCCCGTTGCCCGTGGCGTCGATGGGAGAACGAGAGCCTACGACCCTCCATTTTCCCCTTGCGACAAATCCCGCCTAGGCTTCTGACTCCCAGCCATCTTTCCAGCCCTTTCGGCGACGTCTACGGGGGTTGCGTCGCCCTACAGCGACGTTGCTGGAGGTCGGGCCTTTTCTCAAATTTGTTGATCATTCTTGCTATTGCTCATAGCAGCTTCTCCTTCTGAGACGGGTCCAACCCCAAACGAATGCTGGACTGCCACCTTGCTCAATGACCTGTGTTTTGGGGGCACCCGACAATATCCCAGCGATGGGCACCTCGAATGCCCCTTCCACGCTGGCCCAGCTGCACTAGCAGAAACAGGACCAAATAACACTTTTTGCGAGCACATATATGTGCATTTCATCAGCGTTCCGCACATTAACCTAATGTTTTTGAAAAACACGGAAATAACCCAAACCCGTAAAATGTGTACACGTTTGAACACGTGTTATTTTGGCAATTTTTCCTTGTGCTGCTTGCATCACCAGAAGGCACCACCATCTTGGCGGCGTCCTCTGCGATGCCATTTAAACAACGAGTGGCGGTTGCACAGGGGTTGCGACGGCATAAAAGCAATTGCAATGGCGTCGATTAGTGCCAATGAAAATAAACGCCATCGTATTTGGTATCGCCAAAAATGTTTGCAACAGGTGTGTTCAGACAACTAGTGGTCTTCACAGATTACTATCCTGCGCGGTGGAACCGCATCGCTGTTGTCGGTCTTGGTATTTACGATTATTTACGCCAAAAGATGGTTTTTACGTGTTCGCGCGTGAATACCTGTGAAAATGCATAAAAATGGCCCCTGTGTACTTAAGGACAGTGCATACAGCTCCAGGGAGTCCGGGGAGTGGCAGCTATGCGCGCTGAAATGTGCAGAAAGCGATATTTTGCTCGACTTTGTCGTGGCATTGCCAAGGACGAGGTGGAAACTGTGGTGCCGGTGGTGGAGAGTTGGAAGGTTGATCATCGTTTGGGACATGATCATTAATCTGGGGTTTTCGACGACCCGTAAATATCGCCGCGAAAATGGCCGTTTCTCTATTTACTCGTTTTTGTGCGTAAAAACGTAAAGGTTAAATGGAGCTGAAAACGCAATAACCAAGCCTGGCTACTGTAGTCAGACTGGCTTCAGCGGCCTCTGTTAAGCCTGCATCTCAAACAGTTTGGCATCATGGCCGTGCAGACCTCCGTTTCCATGTTGGATTGAAATGCCGCCCCGTACACCCACAAAACGCAAATTTTGCGCAATTTATTATAATAGATTATAACCACACTAATTAGTGTGGCTGCATTGGATGAAATCGCATTGTCTTGGCCTTATGTTTTGTGATTGTTCAGCACAACTGGTGGGAAATGTCACCAAATAGATGCTCAAAGGAATACGCCACAAGTGGTACCACCTGGCGTCCCGCCCGTTACCGCCCATCCCTGGCGGCGACTGTTTATATTTCGAATCTGTCTGGTGCTTCAACTCCTCTCCGCGGGGAGTCCGGAAAATCCATTTTAATCCATAAACATCTATGTATCGCAAAAATAAATCAATACAGAATTTAATTGTGGATGGAACAGTGCAGCATCAGGTGCTTACAGGCGATCACATGTGATCATCGGCACCGGCACCTGCCCACTGACAACGGCTGTTCATGTCGCACAATCTTGGATTCAGAAATAAAGAAAGAGCTGTCAATTTGAGGGAGATTTAGAAAACAAGGAATGTTTGTTTCAATTGAGCTAAATTGCAATAAATCGTGTAAAGTAAATAGCTTTGTCAGTGGAGCAAATGCCGTCGAACCGGATGATGTCTTGTGGCATCGGAAGGTAGCGGGTAACGACCATTTCATATTTTGTCATGTTCTTAATGACATTTTGCAACACTTGGTCTGTCACCTACTAGGTGACACCTAGCCAATGAATTGCTGTTCGGGATCCGGAGTATATAATAGAGAGAAATGCAAAAAGTTGAACAAACTTTCAAATGGAATGGCAAAAAGAAGTAGAATCAAAACTTACTGATAGCACAGCATTCCCAGCCAATGCGACCTCGCAGGCCAAGTGCTACACACCAAAGAATACATAACGGGCATCCAAAACACAGATATGGGGTCGGCAACGTTGCCAACTGGTTAGGCGGCACATTTTCCCGCAAATTCCTCACCACCTGCTTTTCTGACATCAGCACCAGGCCTTATCAAGCTAACCGTGCTAGCTGCCTGATGGACGCCCTTGCAGAGTTCCCGGAGGTCGAGGAGCTATCGGGAACGCCCTTGAAACATCGTATTACGTAACACGTATGCGCCGCTTCTGAAACGTTTCCCAATGAGCATCGACTTGGAGCGGGGCAGAAGCGTAACGTTGCGAGTCGCGCCTGCATGGGAATGGGAGAATGCGATTCCTGTACCACCCAATAACACCCAGGCGCTCCCCTGGCATCGAACGGAGTGCCGCCTGCGCCACAGCTCCTGAGCACTCAAATCAGTGCGCAGCTCCCCATCGAGTCAGAGTTGGGTGGTTGCGGAACGGTGCGAGTCGCGCCCTCACGGAACGAAACCGAGAAAAAGAAAAAAATGGATCCCGTACTTAACATCCAGGCCACCTCGCTGGCAGCCAATCAGGTACCACTTGCCCCACACCTCCGCTATCGCCGTGGAACAAGGCGGGAGCGTGACGTTGCGAGTCGCGCCATCATGGGATGGAAAAGAAAAGAAAACGCGACTCCCGTACTTAACGTCCCGGTGGCCAATGAGGTACCACCTGCCCCGCAGCTCCCCAATCAGCGAAGGACAAGCCCGGGGAGGTACGCCCCCCGCCAAGGATAAAAACCCGCTGAGCGGTCCCGGCGCCCTGCATAAATTACCCGGCACCCGGTCCCCACAGACCGGCGCCCGGAACGCACTACACCCCAAGTCCGACCAACAAACAGCCCCTCCCATCAAAGGCCCTCGTTCTGGAGGCTCAGCGGTCGTTTGGGCGTCCTGTGGGCGCCAAACGCAGTGCCTCACGGCCCATCAATGCCCTTAGTCAACCTTTCCCCCCCTTAATCCCACCGGCTGGCGAGACCGGTCACGCGCGCTCCTTTTCCCTTGGCGCCCGGCTGAGAAAGGAACGCAGCGGGCCGCCTGGGTACCTTGTGGGCGTCGCGGGTTGGTGTGGCCCCTTTTCGCTGCCCAAGGGAGGCCCGCGGGGCGCGGTCGGTGCCCAGGGGCCCCGCGACAGGGGCGCCGATCGGGCGGAGTGGTTGCGACATTCGCACGAGGAACCGCGGCTCGTACTTTTTTCCTCGTGGGTTTTTTCCTCGGCGGGGCGCCCGGGAGGTGCGGATCGGGCCGGAGGCGATGGCCTCGTCCGCGCGGCGGGGATTGGCGTGATGGGCGTTGGCCGGTGGAGAGGCCGGGCGGAGAGCGGCGAACGCGGATAGCGGGAGAGCCCCAAGGGACGGGGCCTTGAGACTGAGGAACCGGAGGGCGCCAGGGGGGTGGCCCGAACGCGCGAGGCCGGTTTTCCGTCCTCCCTGAGGCTCTGAGCGAGGCCGGCGACCGCTTATCGGTACTTGAGGGGCCTTGCTTGGCCGTGCGGCCCGCTTGGGCGCAAATATTGTCCGCGGATTCGCGATTCTGTGCTCCAGGGAGCTCTGAGAGCGTCATGGCGGTCGAGACCGCGATGGCCGTGGAGGCGGGGGGGGAGCTGTGGGAGGGCGGCGGGGAGCTGCTGAACAAGCACCTGGACGAGTACGGCCGCACGTGTCGAGAGGTGGCCTGCCGGCTGGTGGCAGTGTGGAACGACATGGGGCTGGACGCCAGCGACCAGGGGCAGGAGCTGGCGGACGTGACGGCGTCGATCCTGGGCGTCTGGAACAGCGCGCTGCAGCGCGCGGACGAGGGGCGGGCGATCCTGGACAGCCAGGTGGCGATGGCCAGGGCGGAAATCGCTCGAATCGCCGCGCAGCTGGCGGACGAGGATGCGGAGGGAGAGAGCAAGGCGGAGAATGTGTCTTGTGCTCCTGAGGAGGAAGATGACTCGCATGATTGTGAGGGAAAGTCGCTGAAGGCGCAATACGAGGCGCTGCTGGCTGAGCTGGAGGGCTGGCGCGGCCGGCGGGCGGAGAGGGCGGCCGAGTTCGGCGGCGTGCTGCGCGAGCTGCGGCGCGTGCGCGCGAGGCTGGGCCAGCCGCTGCCGGCCAGCGTGCCCGCCGAGGGGCAGCAGGTGAGCCTCGGGGGCGGGGGGCGGGCGGCGGGCGTCTCAATTTCGGACTCTGAGAGCTTTCCGCGGCGCTAGGGTTGTTCTCGCGCGAGGGAGGGGGGGCGGTCGCTGATCGCGACCGGGTATTCTGATTGATCAGCCAGCAAGGGTGGCAAGGGGGGTCGACATGGCTGTGTTTGTGTTGGCCCTCCCGAGCTGGCGGCTCACAATTTCTGCGAGAGCCAGTGAGGTGCGTGTTGTGGTGGGCGTGCGCCGGTGGGGGTGGGGGTGAGAGTGGGGGGCATGGGGCGGCATGGGGTGGCATGGGGCGGCATGGGCTTGGCGAGGGGTGGGACTGGGGACTCGCGCTTCGCGGCCCCCCGTTCTGGAGAGTGGGCGTTATCGTCTGCGCGGCGGGTGTGGCCGTTGCCCCGGGGCGGCCGTCGCGCCCTTGGGCCAACAGATCCAAGGCATCCGACCGCTCGCGCTTGGCCGTCGCTGACAGCTTAGTAGTTAGCGCGCCCACTTGCGCAAACTACTGCGGTGACTGATTTTTTAAAGGGAAAAGGCCGGTGGAGCGATGCGGCAGATGCGCCAGATCCAACAGTGCAATGATGCGCGTGCGCGGATCGAGTCGCCGATCCAGAGTGGCCATGTGGGCATGTGGTGCGTGCGAGTGTTGCGGTGTTGGGCCACCATGTGCTGCGTGCCCGCTGTTTTGGGCCTGACTCGGTGCCGGTACGGGGCCGGGCGTGCGCGTAACCGGCACCAAACTGCAACCAAACGCTGGATAGGGCCAAGCCCACCTGTCTCGGTCCTGGTAACCCCATCTCGACCAATTCCAGCCTTGGCGTTCTCTATCTTTTGCCTAATCTTAGCACTGTCTAAGACGACACCAGGACTCGGGTGGGTGTACGATTTATTTCCGAAGTTCTGATATTGTCCCAGGCTGGGAGGTGACGTACCTGCACGATTATGCCTGGGTGGTTGATTGATTAGTCAAAATTGATGCCATGTTGAACTCCATATTTTGCACAAAGTCTGTGCTCCTTTTCTTGTGCAAGTCTATTCCCTGTGGCCCAACCCGAGCTGGAGGGCGGTTTGGACCTAGGCAGCTTGGGATGCACGTCCGCCTGTTCTGTTTTCAGGTCCCACGTTCTTCGTCTTGTTGGCAGGCATGGGACAGGGATGCCTTGTGTGTGCCTGCTAGCGATTTGAGTAACTGACTGCCACTATTACATTTGGCATTGTTCAGCATGACATTGTGTCCCTTGCTGTTTCTGTGCCTGGGGTGATAGAAAATCAGCAAAGTCCTGAATGGCATAAGTAATATTTTGCCCGACAATGAAGTGTGGGAGCACATCACACGAGGGGTGTCATAGATGATGCCACTGTCACCAGTTGCATGATGGTCGTGTATGTTCTTTTCTGTCTCTGTCCATGTACCCTTACTCATCTCTCGCTTAACTGTTTCGGGATCGTCACAACTGCGCGTTCAACTCGCCCACGCTGTGAATGGAGTGTTGAAAAATGCTGGGCTGGAAGCTGATGCAGTCACCATCCAACGGAAAGGTACCTTCGTCAATCTCTGTCTTCTGTTTTGTGTGGCCCAAGAATGCAGTGCGTGTTTGTGCGGGGCTCACAACACTGATCAAGGGCTTCTGTCGTGCGGTCTCAGCTGCAGGACATCTCGAGGAAGCACCTCGAGTGGTTGGGCTACGAGCTGTCTCAGAGCAACATCGACCTGCAGCGCCGCGAGCGCGAGCTGGAGGGCCACCTAAGCCGGCTGCGCAAGATATGCTTCGAGCTGGGGGAGGACGATGTTGAGATCGCCTCCAGCGTGCACCCCACCCTCAAGTACTACCCCCAGCTGCTGCCAAACCTGTCCGCCTTCCGGCCCTCATACTGCGCCCCGCTGGACCCCGACGACAAGATGCCCGACGGCGTGGACCTCAGCGTGAGCGACTCCACGCTGTCCGACCTGGAGCTCAAGATCAGCGAGATGAAGAATGTCAAGGTGGTGAGGCAGCAGCAGGCGCTGGAGATGACGGACATACTGAGGAACCTGTGGACGGCCCTGGACGTGCCACAGAACGATGTGGACAGGGGGATCTTTACGCGGCTGATGGAGGGTCCTTCCAGGCTGCACCTCAAGTCGCTGGAGAGGTGCATGAAGGAGGTGAACAGACTGGAGCAGGAGCAGGCCAAGCTGCTGCTGGGGCTGATAGCCGCCAAGAAGAGCGAGCTGGAGGCCCTGTGCATGGAGACCCGGCTGGCGATGCCGGACCTCTCCCCCCTGCTCCCGGCCGAGATGGACGAGAGCTCGCCCCCCAGCTGCGGCCAGATCGCTGACAACCTGGCGAAGCTGGTGCGGATGGTGGCAGAGGTGAATCTAATGGCGGAGAAAAGGGTGGGCATTGTAAAGATGATAACAGACCTGGAGGCCGTGCTGGACGAGGTGATGTGGCTGATGGAGTACGAGAACGACCGGAGCAGGTATCACGGGCGCGGGCGGGACGCCAACCAGAAGCTGCAGCGCGCGCTGCGGGTGGGCAAGATCCGCGACAAGCTGCCCGAGAAGGTGAAGCGCCTGCAGGAGCTGATCCTGGCCTGGGAGCAGGGCGAGGGCCAGCCCTTCATGTTCGACAGCAAGAACTACAGGGTGGAGGTTTTGGACCGCGTGGTGGCGGACCTGGAGCGCCACGCAGCAAGGGAGGCCATGGGGCCGGACTACAAACCCGATCTCCCGACAAGGCGGGCCGCATCCCGCCAGGGATCCCTGGGGCGGTCCAACAGCGCGCGGTGCCGAAGCAGCATGGACATGCGCGGGCGGGAAGCGTCTCGGGACGCCCCGAGCCGGGCGGGCAGCTGCCGATCGGCGAGGAGCGTGGACGCCGTCCGGCGCAGCGAGGCGCCGAGCCGGTCCTCAAGCGTCGGGGCCCGCCTGACCAAGATGGGCAGGTCGGCCGGCAGCACGGACTCCCAGCGCGGGGATCTGAGGCGCAGCGCGAGCGTGCCGAAGACGTACCTGCAGAGGCGGGACGCCACACCGGTGCCGAGGACCGGCAGCAGCAGCTTCAGGTCCACGCCCCGCATTACGCCGAGATCGTCCTCCGGCCCTGCTCCGCCCGTCAGGAACGGATCAACGACGATGCGCAGCAGGTCGGCCAGCAGGGATGCCAGCAGGCATGTCCCGGAGACGGTGCCGGAGAGGAGGCGCATTTCGGACGAGTCCGGACGGCTGCTGCTGCGCAAGGGGACAGCGGCGGCCAAGGGCAAGTCTGGCGCTTCGCAGAGCGCCAGGGCGCACGTGAACGCGGGCTGCAAGACCGAGATGGGCGAGCCCAGGCGGGGGGCCGGCGCAGGCCGGCACTCGAGGTCGGCATCCGCCACGGCGCTGCGCACGGCGTACAATCCTCTGCAGGACCGGCTGAACAAGCTGCTGCAGGGATCGGAGCCCTGCGTGGCGGCGCCTGCCAAGCTGGGCGCGCGCCGGCCTGCCAGCCCGCAGCTGCCGGTGAGCTCGAGCAGCGGCGAAGGGGACGATCGGCGGATGGTCTCGTCGTCATCGTCGGGATCCGGGGGTGCGATTGGGGTTGGGTACTACAAGGAGCCCGCAGATGGCGTGGGCAGCTGGTACTACGGCAAGGACGAAACGGTGGGCTTCTACGACAAGGAGAAGGAGGGTGGTGTCGCTGAAGCGGCCACCAAGCCGGCGCCCCGCAAGAAGACGCCCAGGAAGGGGGCGAGGAAGAGCGCTGCCAAGCCGCCCCTTAAGGCCAAGAGCCCGAGATCAAGGGAGGGCCCGCGGGCCTCTGCGCGGGCGCCCCACTGGCGGCGGGTGTTCACCAACGGGTGCTACCTGGAGTCGCCCCTGTCGTCGGACCAGGAGGAAGTGGGGGAGTCGGAGGACTGCAGCGAGCTGACGGTGGTGCCGGACGACTCTTCCTACTCAGGAGGCCACGACGCCGCGGAGGGTCCCTGCGCCAAGGACGCCTTCATGCGCAAGGACTCCTTCATCGCCAAGAAGATCTCGCACGACCGGAAGGACAGCGACTACCTGATGAACGGACGGCTGAGCGTTTGAAGACACAACGCACACACAACACACGCAACACACACGCGCGCGGAAAATCGCGTGGGGACGACTTTCGCGCCGCGAGATGTCGGAATTGCCTCTTTCGGGTCGGCAGGGAGCGCGTCGGCCCGGGAGCGGGGAAGGTGGCCGGTGTCCACGGGGGCGCCTCTGGGGCGCCGGGCTCCAGAGCCCGGCGGCCCGAGCCTCGCGGAGGGCCCACCGCTCGCAGCAAGGACCGTCGGTGGCGCGAGCGGGAGGTGGACGGGGGATTAGGAAGAAAATCATATTGTTTTTTTATTACTTGCACCATAGATATGGGGTTAATTATTAGCCGCGGCTGCGCCCAATTGTTCCTCTGGGGTGGTGTCGTATTTGTCCGCTAGTATATTTGAGAGCGCGACCCAGCAGGTGCTCTTGACTACATTGTCCATAATGGGGCGTATGTAGGCGAATCACCCTCTTCCCTTGTTAGTTGGTGGGCACCTCCCAAGGGTTTTTGCACCGAGTTTCGGGGCCAGGGCCACTGTTTAATTTGTATTTGGTGTATGGGCGAAGGGGAGGGGGCAGGCGGGCTCGAGCTTCGCAGGCAGCTGGATGTCTTGGCGCATTGTGCGAGGAGGAAACGAATGGTTTCACCATTTATCGAGCGCGAATTCTGTGTTGTAATGGAATGATGTGATTATGAGGCTCAGGTGGCGAAAGACGATCAATTGATTGGAAGATGTCGATTGATGGGAGCGGAGTCGATTGATCGGCGGATCGGTTGATTGGAACAGAGAGTTTCGGGCAATGTCGGGCCCGTGGGCAGGGGGCCTCAGGCTGGTTCATAAACGTGCTGTGGAAAGGGGACACGGACGTCCTGAGGAAATAAGGCGGCTTCCGGGCAGGCGGGCGGGTGGGGGTTTGGGGTGGGGCTGAGGCCGGAGGGCGTGCGGTGTATCAGCAAGAGAGCTAATTCAGGGACGCTCGGACGATGTCGTGTCCAACGTGCACTTCGCAGACCGTTTGTAATCCATTATTCCTCGTTCAGGTTGTGTCTCTGGCCACGGCCTTCACCCCTTCCTGGCCAAAAACAAACGACGCCGCCCAAAGCGAGGCAAGTGTCCGCAGAAGGTGCACACACAAACGGAGCCTTCCCGGAGGCAGGCTTCTGCGTTCCCCTCGTGCGCAACTCCTGCCCTGCATGGCGACTGTTGAGTCCAGAGTGCAACGAGAACAAACTTGCAATCTGGCATCCGCACAGGCATTCAAAAAGCTGCAGAGCGCGGGGGCGCACTCGGGAAATCGTGTGACCGTATTGTGTCGTCCGTTGAACTGCCACTGGCCACAAGGTCGGGGATCCGATCTGTCCCCGTCCGCCTGTGGACTGTGGCATTGCATCCACACAAGATTTGTGGCTCTAGTTGTGGTGGGACGTGGTCTGACCTCAGCCATCGACTTGGCGTTGAGAATGGCAAAATGGCGTGCGTGTGACGACCACTCAGGTGCGGGTGGTAGCGATGGCGGGGTGTGAACGCAGAGTATGCACTGCTCGAACCTAAAGTTCGTAGTCACCGGGTTTAGGATGTAGCGACTACTAACAAACAGAACTTCGTCACTCGATGCCGGGCGGTAAGTGCCCTCCTGCAGAGTTGCCAGCTCCAAGTTGGAGTCAGCGAGTCACCTCGCCCACCCCGTTGGAGTCGTGCAGGCACGTGAGTGTGCTCCCATGCCGCAGACTCGTGCCATTGCTTATCGCACCCCAGCATCGTCCTTGCAGCGCTTGCCAGCGCGCTTCTCACGTGAGAAGGTGTGAGAAGCGCGCTGGTTGCTCCTCTATCCTGTGAGGCTGGGCTTCGATTACGCACTCCGCTGCTAGGTGACGTCACTTCCCACCATTCGCTCACCGTCCCTCGGCTATCTCGTTGTGGGGCAGTTTCGGGAGATCCAGCGTCTCCCCCTCAATCTCTTTTTCCTGTTTGAATTGGCAATTTTTTCCCAACTAGGTCTCAAAGCACATGCTCAAAACGCCAGAAAGGCCACTTCAATTCGGACAATTTGCACGGCAAAAGGAAGTGAAGCGTGCCTTAACTCAGACAATGCCGGGCAAGAAATCTACAATTGGCCGCAATTGGACACGCAACAACTGTCGACTTCGCCTTGGTACTCGACCTTCACATGCAGCTGTATGCAGCACAACTGCATGGCGGGTGCCCATCGCTACCATTTTGTAAAGGTAATCGTCTTGATGATGGCAGGCGTCAGTTCATTACAGCACGAGCTGCTATATGCGTGGCAGCTTGCCACCTTGATGCATTGCCACGCAGTGCACTTTGCGGAGCACCGATACATCAAACAGTTACTGGCGGCCAATTTACGGTTGCTGGCCAATTCATTGCGTTAGCATCGACGATGCATCGGTGCTGGCGCCAAGTGCTTTTTACGGGTCAGCATGTGCCTTTTGCTGGATGATTTGGACGCCCCTGCCAACGTGCGTGGGCATGGAGCGTTAACAGAGCGCCAAATTGCCTCAGCGCAGCCTCGTGCCAAACCCAAGCCCCGCTAACGTGCTGGCTTCAGCCTGCGAGCTTGGAGGACCTGTCTTTGACAAGGGACAGGGATCCACCATCGCCGCGGTAAAGACGTTCCCGCGTAGGGCTGGGAGCGCTGGGGAGCCGATTCATAGCGTGGCTGGCTTCCCCCGTCACTCTTTAGTCACCCCCCAGTGTCGCCAAAAAGAACAGTGAACTATCTCAAAAAGGAACAGTCCACTGTCGCGAAAAGAAATATTCGCCTGCCAGGCACTGCAGATGGTGATGGGAAGGTGAAGAGAACCCAAAGCAAATTTGTGCAATGTACCGCAGTGGACCGCAGGTACGATTCTCGCCAGTCGCGGTAGGTTGCACAGGAATTTGTTTGACCGTCCTGAATCCTGCGGTCCACACGGGGCCCTGCAGGCCCTCCAACTTTGGGGCCTCGGCCGAGGGAAGGACCCCAAGATTCGGCGGCAGAAGACGTCAGGCGAGCGAACCGGCAGCCGAGCGTTGCCCTGCACAGCCCGGCAGAACCAGCCCACTCCTTCGCTGACCACAAGATTCGGCCGCGGATATTGGTGAGGGCTAAGATCGCGGACACGTGGCCTCGCGGGCGCCTCCGAATGCTCGCCTGCCGTGGCGCTGCTCTGTGACTTTGGGGCTCGCACCTTGCGGCCACGGCCGTGGATGCCACAAGAGTCTGCATCCCACTGAAGTCGATGCGCCTTTTAACTCAATGTCGCACCAGGCCATCGGAGGGACTGCGAACCGCCGGTATTTTGTGGGCAAGGGTGGAGCCAGCGATCCGTCTTGCCACCCCCGTTGGCGTCGTGCCTTCCCGATCTTATGCTCGCGTCGTCCTTGGACCGCCTGCCAGCGCGTTTTCACACAACCCTGTCGGTTGTCCGGTGGTGCTGGGTTTTGATTGCGAACTCCATTGCCCGGTTGCGTGGCGCCTCTTTCTTGCTCTCGCCGTTCATCCGTTTGCTGTGTCTTGTTCTCACAGCTTCGGGAGACGCGGCGCCCCCCCATTCGGCCTTCAAGCAGCGATTCACTGTCGCCTTCACTGGTACACATTTGGAAACGATCGGCACGGAAGCACGGACAGAGGCTTATGCCGCAGTCGATGAGGCAAATGAGAGAAAATCCGCCACTGGGCCTGTGCGCCTCACGTATCTGGCGTTGCAGTGGGGCTCCCATTAGGCCAGCTCTGCACTGAGGCCGCACTGATGCAAATTTAAGCCAAAAATACACGGCTGCACTATTTGTCTCCTTTCAAAAACACCGCTCAGCACTAGATGATGGGCAATCTTCACCAATTCAACCCTATTCAGTTTATCTGTTGAACTGGTGGAAACTGTGTGATTGGGGGCCAGTGTTTCTTGTGCAGGAGGGATGGCCACATCCAGTGGGGGCCAGCTCGGAGACTCTGAGCGGGTCAGGCCAGTGGCGCTTGGCAGGCTGCTGGCCGCCGATTTAGGTCGGGTACAGACGTGGAAGATGTCCGGGTGGAAGTCAGGCAAGAGGGAGGATGTCTTTCTGTTGCGGCGCGTCGATTTGTGGTGGATCTTGGCACAGCCGGGCAAAAGCTGCCCTACGGATGCAGGAGCATGGCGGAAAGGCCACCACATTGGATTAGTGCGGGGCCGGACTGTGGTGGATTTCAGTAATGAAGAAGCAGGCGAGTGGTTTGTGAAAGTTGGGGATGACTGCCAATACTTTAAAGCCAAGTCTGCCAGTGAGGCAGCCCTCTGGGTGGCTTCCCTGAAGCAGAGAGTGCAGCCATGGAATGATGAGCTGCGAGACCAAACAGCTGGAGAGCTTGTCGGAGATGCTGGCGAACGTGACAATGTGACAGGACACATCCATCTGAGTCATTTGACAGCTGCCCAGGAAATGGTCACTGCACTGAGTGCAGCTGCCAGTTTCACTAAAGACGTGCTGGGTACTCTGCCCATTGCTGGCCCTGCCCTATCGCTGCTGGGGTTTGCTTTGGAGGCAGTGAGTCGAGAAGCAGCTGATGTTGAAAGCATTCGCCCTGCAAGAGCGCTGCTGGAGGAAGTGACAAGGAGGACCATGGAAACGCTGCATAGAGCTGTGAAGCTGAATGATGAGGATTACAAGCGGGAGATTTTCAAAGTATTGGAGAAGATCGAAACTGCTGCTCGAATGCTTGAAAGGCACGGATACAGGTCGACAGCGGGGAGGTTCAAGCACGCCATTCTAAAAAGGGACACAGGTCCACTGGCTGCTGTGGATTTGCTGAAGCAGTGCAAAGACGATCTTAGCAAACTCCAGATCCACCAGCTGGCGATGCTCCAAATGACAGGTGAAGAGCGCACCACTGTTGTGGGGCTTGAGAGTGGGAGCACGAACTGAAAACGTTCTGCGCCGTGTTTTGCTTGACAATGCAATGTCCAGCTTTGCACCCAAGGACTTGCATTATTGTGGTACAAGCTACTTTGCCTGAAACTCATGAAAGCGGAAGTGGGTGTTGAAAGCTGGTGCTGGTGCATGTTGTGCTCTTGAAGATGGTGACTTTTTGTGGCATAACCAGCTAGCTGTTCTCCTTTTGTATTTGCCTTTCCAACACAGTGCTTTTGCTTCACCTGCTTGTGGCAATGTTCTGAAATGCAGTAGACAACGCCCATAGCAGCACCCATTCACTTCTGGACATCCAAGGGGAAAGGTGCAGCCTGGCCGTTCTTGTGTTTAGACTGCTGCATGCCAGTTCCCTGCAACCCCCAAATTTGAGACTGAAAAGAAAATGAGAGAAACAAGCATTGCTGCCTGAGTTGAAGACTCCATTTTTGTGGCAAGGCAGTGATGGAATCAATGAATGTCGCCTCCCATAAGGCATGGGTTTTGTTGCTCTTTCACTTCCTTGCTTGCATTGGATTGGCCCCTGGCACATTGTGGGTTTGTCATACAGTTCAGTAAGCAGCTTTTGAGCTGAGGTATTTCTTTGTCCGTGTATGCTCTGTTCTGTTTGAGTAGTCTCATTGCATGTGGTGTGCAGGGCTCGAGAATCCTAATGCTTTGGTGGCAAACCAACCAAAGCTCCCGTCAGAGGACAGTTTTGCACGCAGGAAGCTCTTACATACCCACATCCCGATTGCGCCAGACGCCGTTGCCCTCGAGGGTCAGCTATGTGCAGTCACAAACATGCTGCTTGAGAACAAAACGAAATATGTTGTTGTTTGGGGGATGGGAGGCATAGGGAAAACGACACTAGCACATGCCCTGATTAATGACAACAGAATTGTGGCCAGTTTCAAAAAGCGTGTATTTGTGACAATTGCCCAAAATCCCAATATCACGAGGTGCCAGAAACAAATCTGGAATGCCGTCATGGATTCTGAACATGACGTGCAATTCACCAATGCTGAGGATGGCAAGTGGCGACTGCGAACTGCACTAAAGGACGAAGCTGTGTTTGTTGTTCTGGATGACGTGTGGGACAAGGGCTTTGTTGCGCACTTTGATGTTGTGTCTGCAAAGAGTCGGGTCCTCATCACCTCGCGAAGTGGCGATGTGGCGACCAGTGTGGAAGCAAGGCGCTATGCGGCAGTTGGGTTAGGTGAGGTCGATTCGATGCGTCTCTTCTGTAAGAAAGCATTTGCGACTGGGCAACCTTTGAGGTGGCAGTCTCTGTATGTGAAGGACATTGTGCAGGAATGCGGGGGACTCCCTCTTGCGCTGGAGGTTATGGGTGCAGAAGCTAGGGGCTATAGCTCTGGAGTAAAAGGGGAAAGTGGGCCCACTCCCAAGGAAAAGAGGAAGTGGGAAAGGGCGGTGGAGCGCATGAAGACAACTGGTGCAGTTGGTGAGGGTTTGTTTGGCAAAGTGTTTGCAATGAGTTTCGATTCTCTTGAAGAATTGCATCAGATGGCATTGTTGGACCTAGCAATGCTGCCGGAAGACCACGAAGCACGAGAGTCTGATGTGGTGGACATGCAATGCTGCAATGGCTTGAGCGCTGATGAAGCATATGATGTGTTGGAGGAAATGGAGCAAAGATCCTTGATCATTCGCACTGGTGAAGATGCATTGAGTGTGCGTGAGTTTCAAAGTAGGGGTTTTGTGACATGCCGTCTGCATGATGTGGTGCGTGACAGTGCAATGAAACTGATCACAGACCAGCCAGTTGCAGAACGCTGCCGCCTGGTGTCCTCCCACTTGAAGAAGGAATTGCATGTCAAAGATCAGAGATTGTTGGTGACAAAGTTCTCTGCAACGCACAGCATTGGACAGGACAGTGATCTAGATTTACAAACATTGAAGGTGCCCCAGTTGCGTGCCCTGGTCTTGAGGAATGCAGAGCTGTCAGGTTTGCCTTTAAGCCTGCTCGCTGCAAACCTGGTAGTCATCGACTTGGCGTTTTCAGGAGTTGCGAGCCTGCCTCCAGAAGTTGCATGCCTTGAGCATGCAAAGGTGCTGCGGCTGGATGGATGTGTTGAGCTGGAGCATCTGCCAAATGAAGTGGGAGCAATGCAGCAACTTTGGGTGTTGTCATTACGTGGATGCCAAGGCATATATGAACTGCCAGAGTCCCTTGTGAAGCTCACCAATCTGCGAAAGCTTCTCATGCCTGAGTGTGGAATTGCACAGATCTTGTCTATTGAAATAGGCAGCTTGCCGAATTTAGAGGTGTTGGACCTGAGCGGGTGTGCAGGCCTGAAATGCTTGCCTCCAAGTTTGGGAGACTTGTCTGGCTTGACAGCTCTTCACTTGGGCCATTGTTGGCAGCTGACCTCTCTGCCGTCCACCATTGGAAAATTGTCAAATTTGGAGGTGCTGCTCTTGCATCGATGCACTGGCCTTGAAGAGTTGCCAAGTGCTGTGACATTCCTTCACAAGCTGGCAGAGCTGGATGTCCAAGGATGCCGCAAGCTCAAATGCCTTCCCCAAGGCTTTGTTCGTGGCTGCCCTGGATTGAAGATACTGCGCCTTCAAGGGAACTCACAGTTGGCATTTCCGCACTTCGCTCTAGAATTGCAGCAGCTGCACGTGTTGGGTATATACGAGGATTGGATGCTGCCCAGCAGTGCGACTAAAAAAATACTGGACCAGCAGGTGTGGTTGGAGAAGGAGGCAACAAAAGACTACACATGGAGAGAGAAAGATATGGTGGGTGGCACTTTGTTTACACCATTCAATGCGTTGCTGCCCTGAGCACTACATTTTCCTAATCAATGCCGGATTTGGGGCTGGACTTTTGGCCCAGCTGGTGAGCATGTCTTCGCAAAAACTGTGAAGTGAAGTGTGCAGTGTCCTCAGAGAGCACACCCATTTGATAAGCAAAGATGTAATTTATGTTGTGAAGGACACGCCACTCCACTGGGCTGCTGGAAGGGGCAAGATGGAAATGGTAGAATACCATCTGAGAGAAACCAATGTGGATGCATCAGGCTCGGTGGGTTTGTGTAGAAAAACCTTGGATATCACATTGAGGTTTTAAACTTGTCATTGTTTATGAGGTCCCAAAAACCTGTTCTCCGATACTTGCAGTACAGGCATGCTTTTCTGTCCAATTCTCTCTTTGGCTTCTTTGCTGTTGCGTTTTTTCACTGTTGTCCAATTTTCTAGCATCCATTTTGCAGCTTCGACTAGCACATGAAACCACCAAGGTTCTGTTGCATGCACTGTGAACTGTCGTTGACTGCAGCAGTGACAACAGCAACAATCGCCAATTCCAACAGATGAATTGTAACACGATGTGAAGATTGTACAGTTCTGCAACCCAACTGCCAGCCAGCAGGTGATTCGAAATTACAGTATCTTGTTTGAAGCCAGAAATTGTAGAAATTTGTTTCAAACTACAGAGTGGTTCTTCTTAAAGTGCAGCTACCAGTCTGAGCAACAGAAGAAATGGCTTGCCACTGTGTTTCACATCGCCCTTGTCTCTTCAACAGCCTCTTGCGCACCAGGTCAGATCGGACAATATTGTCACTTGTGGCTGCTGCCAGTGCCGTTCACTGTGTACCACACAGTTTTTCTTTTTGGCTGTTTGGTGTGCAGTAACAGGGGTCGTCATTGTGGTTGATGCTGCTTTGCTCACAACTTGGAACTGTTGGTTTGCCCTCAGTATGGCGACACGGCTCTCATACGGGCAGCATGTGATGGACATGCTGCCACCGTGGAGTTGCTCTTGAACAGGGGAGCATCTGTTGATGCAGCCAACCAGGTGAGATGATGTATCGTATTTGTTCTGGGCCGAGTTGGTTGGTGCACTGTGCGAAGGCATACATATCCCAACATTGGTTCTAAATTTGCGATACCGGCTCACCACTGTGTTTCACATCGCCCTTGTCTCTTCAACAGCTTCTTGTGCACCATGTCAGATCGGGCAATATTGTAACTTGTGGCTGCTGCCAGTGCTGTTCACTGTGTACCACACAGTTTTCTTTTTGGCTGTTTGGTGTGCAGTAACAGGGGTCGTCATTGTGGTTGATGCTGCTTTATTCACAACTTGGAACTGTTGGTTTGCCCTCAGTATGGCAGCACAGCTCTCATAGGGGCAGCAAGGATCGGACATGCTGCCACCGTGGAGTTGCTCTTGAACAGGGGAGCATCTGTTGATGCGGCCAACCAGGTGAAATGATGTATTGTATTTGTTCTGGGCCGTGTTGGTTGGTGCACTGTGTGAAGGCATACATATCCCAACATTGGTTCTAAAGCTGCGATACTGACTCACAACTGCGTTTCACTTCGCCCTTGTCTCTTCAACAGCTTCTTGCGCACCAGGTCAGATCGGACAATATTGTCACTTGTGACTGCTGCCAGTGCTGTTCACTGTGTACCACACAGTTTTTCTTTTTGGCTGTTTGGTGTGCAGTAACAGGGGTCGTCATTGTGGTTGATGCTGCTTTGCTCACAACTTGGAACTGTTGGTTTGCCCTCAGTATGGCGACACGGCTCTCATAGGGGCAGCAAGGATCGGACATGCTGCCACCGTGGAGTTGCTCTTGAACAGGGGAGCATCTGTTGATGCGGCCAACCAGGTGAAATGATGTATTGTATTTGTTCTGGGCCGAGCTGGTTGGTGCACTGTGTGAAGGCATACATATCCCAACATTGGTTCCAAAGTTGCGATACTGACTCACAACTGCGTTTCACATCGCCCTTGTCTCTTCAACAGCCTCTTGCGCACCAGGTCAGATCGGACAATATTGTCACTTGTGGCTGCTGCCAGTGCTGTTCACTGTGTACCACACAGTTTTGCCTTTTGGCTGTTTGGTGTGCAGTAACAGGGGTCGTCATTGTGGTTGATGCTGCTTTGCTCACAACTTGGAACTGTTGGTTTGCCCTCAGTATGGCGACACGGCTCTCATACGGGCAGCAGGGAGCGGACATGCTGCCACCGTGGAGTTGCTGTTGAACAGGGGGGCTTCTGTTGATGTCGCCAACCAGGTGAGATGATGTATTGTATTTGTTCTGGGCCGTGTTGGTTGGTGCACTGTGTGAAGGCATACATATCCCAACACTGGTTCTAAAGTTGCGATACTGGCTCACCACTGCGTTTCACATCGCCCTTGTCTCTTCAACAGCCTCTTGCGCACCAGGTCAGATCGGACAATATTGTCACTTGTGGCTGCTACCAGTGCTGTTCGCTGTGTACCACACAGTTTTGCCTTTTGGCTGTTTGGTGTGCAGTAACAGGGGTCGTCATTGTGGTTGATGCTGCTTTACTGACAACTTGGAACTGCCGGTTTGCCCTCAGTATGGCAGCACGGCTCTCATAGGGGCAGCAGCGAATGGACATGCTGCCACCGTGGAGTTGCTGTTGAAAAGGGGGGCGTCTGTTGATGCGACTGGCCGGGTGAGATGATGTATCGTATTTGTTCTGGGCCGAGCTGGTTGGTGCACTGTGTGAAGGCATACATATCCCAACATTGGTTCCAAAGTTGCGATACTGGCTCACCACTGTGTTTCACATCGCCCTTGTCTCTTCAACAGCCTCTTGCGCACCAGGTCAGATCGGGCAATATTGTCACTTGTGGCTGCTGCCAGTGCTGTTCACTGTGTACCACACAGTTTTGCCTTTTGGCTGTTTGGTGTGCAGTAACAGGGGTCGTCATTGTGGTTGATGCTGCTTTACTGACAACTTGGAACTGTTGGTTTGCCCTCAGTATGGCGACACGGCTCTCATACGGGCAGCAGGGAGCGGACATGCTGCCACCGTGGAGTTGCTGTTGAACAGGGGGGCTTCTGTTGATGTCGCCAACCAGGTGAGATGTTGTATTGTATTTGTTCTGGGCCGTGTTGGTTGGTGCACTGTGTGAAGGCATACATATCCCAACACTGGTTCTAAAGTTGCGATACTGGCTCACCACTGCGTTTCACATCGCCCTTGTCTCTTCAACAGCCTCTTGCGCACCAGGTCAGATCGGACAATATTGTCACTTGTGGCTGCTACCAGTGCTGTTCGCTGTGTACCACACAGTTTTGCCTTTTGGCTGTTTGGTGTGCAGTAACAGGGGTCGTCATTGTGGTTGATGCTGCTTCACTGACAACTTGGAACTGTTGGTTTGCCCTCAGTATGGCAGGACGGCTCTCATACGGGCAGCAGCGAATGGACATGCTGCCACCGTGGAGTTGCTGTTGAACAGGGGGGCGTCTGTTGATGCGACCGACCAGGTGAGATGGTGTATTGTATTTGTTCTGGGCCGAGTTGGTTGTGTTAAAACCCTAAGAATGGCCACACATCTGCCGTTTATTCTGGGGATCTTGCCAATGGTTGGTTTTGTCTCTTTGATGCGTGGTAGAGCAGTCTGGGATGTGTGGTTTGGCCTGCTTTATTGACAGCCTGAAACTGGCCTTTTGTCCGCTTTGGGGCAGCATTCCTCTAATTGGCAGCAGCAGAGTTGCCCATCAATGGAGGGGCATCTGCTGATGTGGCTGGCCAGGTCGGATGCGATATCATATCAGTTTGGGGCGAAAACTGTGTTGCCATTGTTTTCTCAACAGTAACACTTAAGTAATAATCTGCTACAGAATGGCATTGCTCATGGCGTTCGACCACTGCACACCAGATTGCTGGTGGACAATCTGCAAAGTTTGGTTGTTGCCCATGGTGCTCGCTTCCGCAGCCCAGTTGCATATTAGCACTGGCCAGTTTTGGTGCTTGGGTTCTCTCTTGTCACAGCCTAGAAATGTGGGTTTGCCTATTGGGCAGCAACACACCAGAGATCATCTTGCGTTTGGCGTTTTTGGGGACATGCTGTCTGATAGACAGGTTGGAATATTCGATGCCCATATGGAGACCAGTCTGCATGTACACATTTAGGTTATGCATTGAAGACATTGCTGATGGTTGAGTTTTGTTGGGTATACCCTATGCCTTCCAAGAGAATTAGCTATTGGCTGGCTCACAAGCTCTGACCACCATAAAATTGGTGCATTTTATGGCAGCACGGGTGCACCAGTCTACAATGGGCAGCTGCTGGAGGTTCAGAAGCTGTGTTTGACTTGGTCTTTGCCAAATATGATGCTCCACCACTGGAGGCCAAAGATAAGGTACACGGGTACTGTGGCCTTCTTGGCGGAGAAATGCATGCATTGAAATGGCAAATATGTGCAACCAAATCTCTGCATTATCTGCACAGTTGTCCTTGTGACCGAGCATCCGAGCATCAATGGGCGTTTTGTTCATCAGGGTAAGCTGCGTTTTCTTTGCACTTCAACAGGGAATCACGCGGCGATGTTTACCACCCTGAGTTCCCCAACTGCTGTGCCCAAGTTACTATGGAACAGTGCAGCCATTGTATAGTTAACCTGCCAGGATACACTCCGCACAGGGCATCAATACAAGGGAAGGGCTCCATTTGCTTTCCTAACTCCACAGCCCAGGGGCCTTGGTTGTCTTATTTGCTGATCGTGCTTCTTTGCAAGCCATGCCCAAAGCAGCATTTCGACTATCGATAACTGGCATTTGCTCAAAAAAGTTGTGCGTGGCCAGCTGTTTTGGACCTTTATTTTGAGATGAAGCTTGTGCCCACATATTTATGACTCGTGTTTAATTGGCACCCCAAGACGAGTACCTACAGATCAAGGCAGAACGTGTCGGGAAAGTTGCATATACTGGGATATGGAATGGCCCATATCCTGGCCATATCCTGGCTATGGGCGGCCATATCTCAGGACATGGCCATATCATAGCCCACGTCCCAACCATATCCCATTATATGGATCGTCCATATCCTAGGATACCGCACCAGTATGAAGGGGCACGGGACGCCACATGTGCGATTCCACCCGTCCCGAGGGCGTAGGTTTGAGGTTTAGGGGAATGCGCGGGATGCCATATACCTGTCCCGAGACCAAAAATTCCACAGCATATATTCCAGGATACGACCATATCCTCCCCCATACCCCTGCCATATCCCTGAACATGTCGTCTATGCCATATTCGATATCCAGGATACTGGGGGCCCCATGTCCTGCTCCATATCCTGGATATGCAATTTTTCCCCGAGCGACGTCAGTGCACGTGAAACAGTGGTTCTGTTGGATATTCGAGTTTATGATCTGTCAACAGTCGAGCCATGCCACGAAATGTTTCCGCAACCAAGAGAGTTTCTTGGTGCGACCTTTGTGAATGCGAATATTGTTCAATGTCAGCTCCATCTGCTCCCCAGAAACACTGTGCAATCGATACAAGCAATGCCTACATGCTGTCCTTGGCAGAATCCGAAACGCCATGAGAATAAGCCCGTAAAATTGTCAGCGACACATTTGATGTTTGTGTTCCAATTACTATCTGTTCCACTGTCAATCGTTTGTTGACTTTTGAAGGTGGTATTGGTGCTTGCAGGATGGAGACACCCCACTCCTGGAAGCATGTATCTCTGGCCACAGTGTCATTGTAGAGAGGCTGCTGGATCGGGGTGCAAATGTGCATGCCGTTAACAACGTGAGATGGTTGGAATGCGTGGATGCTGCATGTGCCTGGCCTATGTAAATACAAGTCCCCATAAGTGGGAACTTTGGCAAATGGAAAACCGTCTGCAATACAAGATTGGGAGCTGCAAGGGTCATATGTTTGTTTGGGAAGGATTGGTCATGTAAACAACCTTATAGCAACCCACGTAGTTTGTCATGACTGTTCTTTTCGATGGGCACAACTCCGAAGTGCAGTTGAGATGCACTTTGAAGGCCTGAATGACTGAGTGTGATGTTGATAAAGATCAGCAAGGCGCAATGCATTCAGGCCTGGAAATCTGTGCAATGTGAGAAAACGCCTAAGGCACTATGGACATATTGTTGCATCTCAGTGTCATTCCAATGCTATCACTGAAACGAGCTCCGTTTGCACTGAACATTTCTTGTATTTGTTTCACTCTTCCTGTCTGATGATCAACTATCAGTTTAACTAGCACGTGATATAGTCTGGACCAATGAAATGTGCTTGCCCATGTGGTTGGATAGTGTCAAAACGTAAGCTCGCATTGTCGGTCCAATATCTTGTGCCTATCATTGCAAATGAGCACCAATGAGCAACACATCTGTTTGCCATAAAAGCGGCTGTTGCTGCACATGACGGCTCTGGAGCACTTGTATGTTGTGCCTCTCTTTGTGAGTAGCTGTGTTCGACACCCTAATGATGTGCTTATCCTCCAGGAAGGAAAAACTCCACTGATCTGTGCGGCAGTAGAGGGTACATGCGAGATTGTTAAATTGCTTCTGGATCATGGAGCTAGAGCAGACATCGAAGACAAGGTGCATGCTGGCTGAAAACACTTGTCCAATGCCCTTCAAGAGCTCTTAATCATTAGGATGGGGTGGTGGGCAAGACCTGATGACAATGCAATCCAACCTCTGTTTCTTCGGTTTGGTTTAATGCAATGCAGCAGCCACCAACGCAGTATTTTCCTTGCATCTGTGAGCTCAGTTGGGAAGAGGGGAATGTGGGGTGGGGACCCGTCATCGACATCCCCCAAATGTAAGCCTTTTGCGATGTTTTGCCCCACAAGACGTATCTGCATGGACATCTGTGTTTTTCTGTCACGGCACATTCACTTCATGGGGCGTTGACGCATGATCTACGCCGCCGATCCTGCCAATCCTGGTGTGCCCGAAAGGCTTTGCATTAGTGTATAAGAGTCATGCCGGACTGGGTGCTTTCCCAAAATTGGCACCCAACACTGCGGCTGGACAGGGCACCCAAGACAGACATGCTGCTTTGGCTTGTGCCCTTCATTCCCACCTTGGTGCGGGACGCGAAGTGTCCCCGTTCTGATGGTGCTAAAGATTGTGTAGTTGCCCACCAATTCTGGATGGTGGGGCATGCAACGGTACCACGATTGAATGCCAGCGTGGCGCCTGGTACCTCTCAAGGGTCGCTGTTCGATCTGCGGCGGAATCGCTTGGCACAGCGTTCCCAATGCATGTGTCCATGGATGGACTGGCTGTGTTTGTTGAGTGTTTTGGTTCGTCGTTGCAGAGTGGACGAGGCCCAGCAGCGTATGCGAGGGAGGAGGGGCACGCCGCATTGGCTGAGATGCTGTAAGTGCCTTGGCCCCTGCAGTGGAAATAGTTTGACACTGTTTTGTTGATGCTAGAAGGAACCGCAGTCATCAACAATGATTGTGGAGGGTCATGATGGACTGACTGTTGACCTAATAATCACGAACTGGAGCCAGTCATTTGATGCAATGAGACGGCGAGTCTGTACAGCTCATGCACAGCGCTCGCCTTTCTAACATACGACATCTGGTGCTCAGGGAGGCAGCGGAAATTAAGCAGGCACAAATCGGGCGGGGCGATGCTGCGGAGAGGCCGGAGGGCGAGTAGGCATCGCCAGCGCATCCTCCCATCTACAGCAGTGTTGCTGCTGGCCAAGGCGATGGGCAGCGACCGTGGAGGAGCTACCGTATTTACCCGGCATTAGTAGGCATCCCCTATTAGTATCCACCCCCCTCTTTGGGGGTCGAAACCACGTTAGTATCCATGACCCGCTGTTAGTATCCACCCCCAAACAGCAACGAGCGAAGGCATGGATGGTGGCAAGGGAAGTCGGCGACTGGTGTTGGACTGCGTTGCCTAGTCTAGACCAAACCGTGTTCCCCTACGATTCGCACATCGACGGGAACGATCGGGCCGGAGTGGATGTCGTTGAGGGAGAATTTGAAAGAGGGCTCACGAAAGGCCGCATGGTCGACTGCCCGCCGTTGGCGCTCTCAGCGCAGGATCGCCGGGGATCGACCGATGCCCCAGGGCCCAATAAAAAAAACGGTCGAGATATCGAAGCCGCCCTGCTTCTGGATTGAGCTAACCTGCTCCCCGGCCGGCCAGTGTAGGTTCCGGCCTGCCGCCTGCCAAGGGCGCTCCAAGGCCTAGCGCCAGGAATGGTAGGCGATGGCGTTGGTGGGGGCGGCTGCCGTTGTGAGACCCTGCCTTTCAAAACTGCCCACAAAACGCTGCCAAGGCCGGGCCTGTCCCCAATTCGCACATCGTACTAGGTACTAGGCCACAAACACATTCACAGATCACATCAGCCTTCGCAGCTGCCATCAACCTGGGAAAGCGCCGCGTTTCAAGCTTGTCGTTGCGGCGTTGCGCCCCAGCGAGTCGAGACCCGTGTCGGTCCTTGTTCTTTGCATTGCAGAGGAAATTGCGCCTCGAACATTCCAGCGAACCCCTATTGGCCCCAATCGCCAGTTGCCACCACCTGGTGCAGCCCCAAGTCAAGGCCGCCAGCTCCCATGAAGAGGCTGACAACATTCCACACTAGCATTGCCATCCTTGCCCATTTCTGGGCATTTCACAGCCTATCTGTCAAAAAAATTCTCTGTCTACTCTTTGGGATCAGGGGTCCATACCGCGTTAGTATACATGACCCACTATTACTATCCAATGCTTATTTTGGGGGTCCAATACACGCCTACAAATACCGGGTAAATACGGTAACAGCTGCCTTTCGTGCCCCGCTGGGCAATCACCAGTGCTGCTCAACAGGGATAGGCGTTGCACCGACGCTGCTGAAACCTGTCGTATTCAATGCTACCATGGCTTGCAATCGCCCTGGTGGGAGCCCGTGGATTGCCTGATGCCGCAAATTGCATGTGAATGTGTCAGGACTTCTGTGTTCTTTTCTTGAGCAGTCATTCGTCTGCCGCTGTGGGCACAACTCGGGTTGGACCGTTGTTTGTGAAGGGCAGCGTGCTTGCGTTGCCTTTGTTGGGGACAGCCATTTCTCCATGCGCCGTGCATTGGATTGGCCACCGGCATGGATGATCGTGTTGTGATCCCGCCGTTTGGCGGCTTGCGCTGCAGGGGATGTGCTTGTCTGGTTAGCGGAGTAGTTGATGAACCAGGTGCTCTCTAGGCGCTGCAGGGGTGGTGGCGCCACGGCGATTTGGTCGCTGATGCCATTTGCTAGCTAAGTAAACGATTGCCCTCAAAATAGAGGTGAGCCAAGGAGAGGTCCACACCAACCCTGAAGTGTCCAAGAAAAACTACTCCCTTGCGCGTAACAATGCAGCTGGCATCCACAGACGAAACTTATGAACACGTATTCTGGCATCTCCACAGCCAGTGCACTGGCTGCAGCGCATGCTGGAGTCGCGTTATGTATTGATGTCGTCCACTGACCTGGGTCACCAACACACTCTACTGAATGGGGCCATCAGCGATGTGGCGGAGGCCAGGCTTCTGTTCCCTCTCAGTCCGTGGCATCCTTCGACTGCACATATTAAGCCAGCGGCTCTGCTTTCGACCTTGCCATCGACCACATGGACCAAGCACATAAATAGAAACCAGACCATGAGAAGAACTGGCACTTTCAGCACACAAAATTGACAAAGTAGAGCACACAACGCTAACGTAAAGTCCAGCATGGTTGTCTGATAATGGTTGAGTTGTCCGATCAAGGGTAGCGCCCTGTGAGAAAGGAACGAAACATCGGCAGTATTGGCATATCTCCACCCCCTCAATGTCTGAATCGGTGTCCGTTGTCGCCATGGAAGGATCAACGACACAGTTTTGTTTGCCACATCTTGAGAATTTCCATCAATGGCTTCGCCACTGAAAGTCTACAACAAATTAAGCGTTGAAGCTGTCGAGGGCACAGATGCCTGCAAATTGACCACGCTTGTGTAAGTCAGAACACAAAAATCAGCTTGATTGGCACCCTGGACGTGCAGCACTGCACACGTGCCAAGAGAGCCCAGCCGCGGCCAACCTAAACTGGCGAACAGGAAGCTACCTGCTAGGAAAGAATGAGTGTTAAGGGGCAGGGCTCGGCAGCCAGCCCTACATTTGCCCTGGTTTGGCATTTCTGCTGGTCGACTCCTGGTGGGCCAGTTTGGTGGGCATAGTTCCGGGCACCAGTGCTGCATGGCAGCTGGGGACCTGCCTATTGGTCCACACCGACCACCTCTGGGAAGGCCGTCCCGATTTGGTCCCTGTCGCGACCCATTCTGTAGCACCTGTTGCATTTGCATCAGTCAATCAATCAACAAATCAAGCTTGCGTGCGGAAATCACCATATCCTGTCAAAGGCGGCATGCACGTTAATGCCACGCCACATGTGATGACAGCCAACCCAATGGGATCTAATAGCATGCACACCACATCGCCGGGATTGCACAACGCACGGCAATTGCCGCATGCACAGCTCGCTGCGAAGCATATGTGACATTGCATACGAGCAACCAAACAATGCAGAACTTGAGAGCCACGGGAACACGCTATGAGTACTGTGCAAAGTGCGAATTGGGTGATGACCACAATGCATGATACACAGACACGTTGTAGAACTTCGCTGGATTCCATGTTGACGCTTTCGGAACTTCCTGAAACTGCTCTCTAGTGTCTGGTCTCGGAATTCTGGGTACACACACTACTTTGTTGCATGCAGCCTTCCAGGACAGCCAGTCTGCACTTTGTCTTTCCTGCCGAGCAAAACTTGCAAAGACATGCTCTGCCAGAATGCCGGAGCCAAAAACTGGTCAAACAGCGACGTATACGTGCTGGAACTGCTTGGGAAACAGCATGTGCGATTGACCGCCGCTATCCATGCCACGTCAGAGCAGCAGTGGATGCAGACGGAGGGTGGCCTTGCTGGGCAGGTGCCAGCGGGGAAAATGTGTTGTGGTGTGGTGCAGGTGTCGCCACTGACAGACACTCAGCGGGTTTCAGTTGCATCCGTCGATGCCCATGCGCGGTCGCTCCCTTTCAGCCTTGCAACGCGATCAAAGGGACGCCCTGTTTCCCTCCGCAGGGCCAATGTGCATGTGGGGTTGATTGAAGAGATCTGATTGGCCTCTGCTGATCTATAACTGCAATATTGAATATGTGCCCTCCAGTACGACAATGGAGCACATGACGATAGTTTTGCTACATTGTACTGCTCCTGCCAACACCCACCAACACCCACGGCCAACGATCCCCTTCAAGCCAGTGTTTTTGACACGACTCTGCGAGGCTCTTTACGGTACGCATCTGTGCCACTCACAGCGCTACCCACCCTGCTCCCGTGCTCCTGCAACCCCTCTATACGGCGTCTAGTATTTGCAACGCCAGGCGAACAAGCAACGGCGGCAACCATTTGGCGAACTGCCAGGGAAGGCGCCCATTCCTAAACGCAGCTAATTTTTCTAGTGCCAACATGTTCACCACAGTGGGAAGCTCAAAGACCCCATGATTCACTAAATCGAGGAAATGTGGTGAATACGTTGAAATAACTTTCACACAGAACATTGATTTGCATTACGAAGGACACAATGTTGGCGGAAAAAACATGCGCACAGAGTAGCTGCTAAATCATTGCGACTCACTTGATCATGACGTCATATTGCTCGATGTCGATCAGGTTCTCCTCCCCGCCGGCGAGGAAGCACAGCGTGTACAGCGCCATCTCGAACTCGGGCGACGTCCCGATGAAGATGGTGGAAATGGGCTTCAGCTCGTCGCCCCACTCCATCTGGACCGTCAGAATCCGTTCATTGCCATCGGGCTGAGGGACAAAGTAAGGCACACAATCCTCAGTGCACGATACCCAAACAACGCAACAGCAGGACAAAAAACCTTGGCGTCTTTGCTGCATTTTGGTGTTCTGCTAGGCCAGCGTCATGGATCAGTTCTTGGGCTGCTGATGAAGCTTCACCAGGGAGGCGCCAGTTTCTGCCATGTTTCCCTTGTTCTTTAACAATGGTTATATCTCTGTTCCGTTTGGGAGGAAAACTGTGCGCCCTCTTCGGGGATTGAGTTTAAAGATCGCAGACACACTGCTACCAGGTCTGGCATCAGGTCTGGTGCTGAATTTTCAGTAATCCAATGCAGCAAAAACTCCATTAGAGCAGGCAAACTGCTGTGATATGCCACAGCATTTATCTGCCAGTGGCCCCCACAGCACCAAACATCTCGTCTACAAGCCTGATCAGTCATTCAGATGTTAACACTCATGGGGTTTGTACATCGCCTGGCACTTTCTTGTTAGATGGCACAAGGTCGGCATATTCTGTTAGGATGGGTTTGGCACTGCTACTCCTAAAATATTCTGTACTGTTCTGGAACAAACAACAACCCACCACAACAAGAGGATGAGCAGCAATCAATCAATTGGGCTTTGATACAGCTTCTTGTGATGTAAGACAAAGTCCACATATCTGTTATGCCAACTAACCAGCTAACCAAGCACAAATTTGTGCCAGAACTTGTGTGTGTGTGTGGGGGGGTGGGGTGGGGTGGGGGGGGCTGGAGGATGGGAGAAGGAGGCTAACACCTTGATGTTGTGGAACACAACCTTGAGTGTGGAATCCAATCAACAAGAGCAGCAACAAGCACCAATTCTTGAAGACATTTGGAGTGCCAAGTGCCAGAAGCAACTGTTCCAGAAACCATTTCAATGGATTGCTCATTCTGTCAGGAGGCCCCATGCCCCATGCTCTCAGATTTGTCCATTTCCCTCTTTCATTTCAAGAAGGAAAGCAAATAAGCATCTTAAACAAACAACAGCGCTGAAGTTTCCCTATCAAACTCCAATGATTTCACAGGTTCATGATGCACACTCACATTCTCCACTCCCTGTCCGCGCCTCCTTGGCCTGATGAACCCCCGGTAGTCGATGTTCCCTTTCCTCTCCTCAATGTAAAACTGTATCCAGCTGTGCACAGTGTACTAAGCCTCAGTACATTAGGAAACCGCCATACCACCGTACACGACAAATCGGTACATAGCAAGCACAATATTGTACGCTACGTAGATGAATCAAGGTTGGCCAAAATTGGGGCCTGAGTAAGGTCACAATTGCATGCATGCATAATTACAACACACCTGTACAACACGAGGTCCAACAGTACAGCAAGGATGCATCCATCACTGCTAGCAACATACGGCGGCCAATGCCTGTGTGCACAGTTGGGAATCTGCCATGGATTCACTTCATCAGTGCGCCATCTATTTCCACTAGTTTTGTCGTACTGTTGTTAATCTACAGAGCCTGTGCATGCAAGCATCCCACAGTACTGTCACCAGCAAAACACCATATAGCTTCAGAGCACGCTATGTCTCCAAAACACAGCCACCTCACGTCAGTACGCCAGCATCGCATCGTAGAGCATTGCATTGTTGGGCCGCAGAAATTCATGCACTTTTGTCCAGCTCAACAACCAACACCTGTAATCTTGTGCACATTCATCCAGCATATAAAGTAGAAGGCAGTGATGCCTGAGGGCAACACAATACACTTATCTGATTCTGTGATTAAATCAACATTAGTTTCAATGTGACACGTTACCAGGGAAAACACAATCACTATGACTAAAACTGAATACGGCCAAGAGCGTACTTGTGCAGCCCAGTCACTTTTCCATTCTTTACTTCGCCCACAAAGACGTGCTCAAAGCCGCTGGAGTCGAAATCCGTCTCCCTCCGATAGAAATAGAACCAGAGCTTCATCAGCAGGTCCTTGAACTCCCCTTCATCTGCAGGGGCTCTGCCCTGGTGGAAAAATGCAACGGTTTTTTCACATCTCCTTGTCATATCTGCAGTGGCAACATTGGGCAACTCATAGCAAGGCGCAACCCCTGTGCATTCTGGGCAATGTTGGGTGTGAAAACACCCTCTTGGGAGGGTGGGTGCATCATACAGTACTCAATGCACACAGTACTTAGCAATAGTATGTGGCATTACGCCCTGTCATGGAAACCTCTGTGTCAGCAAAATGGCGCAGTGACACATGCAAAGGAACAACTAACTTCTGGACTGCAGTAGGATCCTTGAAAGCCTCATGCGCTTTTGCTTGGCTGTGCAACACACTGTGAGCCATCAAATGCTGCAAAGCCACTAAATTTCGGTTCTTGGATGGCACTTTCATGCACTCGATTCACAGAAACAAGAATGCGTTATGCTCAAATGCTTGCCCTTGGCCACCTTCTTTACCTTCAATTAAACAGTTTCCTTTCCTGCCCATATATTTCAATCACGAACATGATTGACAATTATGCCACTATTGTTCCACTGACTTTGTGATATGTCATTTGTTACTATTAGTGCTTTTTGTTGTGTGTTGTACTATCCATTATCTTTGTTTATTTGCTCATGAAAGTCCACAGTTGAGGCACTCCAACGGGAGTACCTTCTTGACAAGGAGGTTGTGGCAATACTGCATGGGCTTCGTTTCCATAATCGCGTTCACGAACGCTATTGTTTCCTGCCTCTCTTGCGGTGTGAGGGTCTCCCTGATGCCAGTCTGCCTGCAAGACACAAAAACAGAAGTGGGTTCGCCAAATGTTGCAATATGCACATCTGCATGCCTGTCATCATGCACCTGCTTCAGAAGCTAAACATAATAGAATGCACAACAACACAAACAATAGGAAGCCACACAATAGTTTCAGTGAGAATATAGAAAGAAACTGAGCTAACCCAAGGAATGGACAAACCCATAGCATGCAGCACAAACATGTTACATATACTGAGACGTACATATACACATATATACAGACAACCATAGCGCTCTAAGTTGCAAATGCCTACACAGCACACAGGTAGATCAAAGGCAGTGCCAAATCCTCAGCGGTCCACATGGGCCTCACAGCCCTTGCCTAAATAACACCCCACCTCCCACAACATGAGAGCAACTGCATACAAGATGCCACTCACCTTTCATAGTTGTCAAGCAGGTTGTAGAAAATCACATACGTCTGTCTCTGCCACACATCGTCCTTCACGCCCAGGAACAGCTTGTCTGCTGCAGCATCCTGGTTCCCAAATGGGTTCTTGCCACCCTGCAAGGCACACACCAAAGATCGCTTTTCATGTACGGACCCTCACGAGTCAAGATGTGTTGTGTCAATCAAATGCATGCTGCTGCTACAAGCAGCATGTTAGGAACCTCAGTTGGAACTCTTTCAGGCAAATCCTTGATGCTTGCAATGGTCAGACTCAATGAACAAGCGAATAGCACATTATTGGTCAAAAATTTAGAACTGGTAACTGCATCCTTACAGGCAAGGCAAAAAGAGACATATCAGACCAGTGTCTAAGCTGAACTCTGGTGATCAAAGAGCTCCAATGCGACAGGCTGTCAGGCATACTATGTATCTAGGCCTGCAGACTGCCCACAGTATTTCTGGTTCCAAACGGACCCCATTTCCCTTGTCGAAACAGCTGCTGACCTGACTGAAAGAAAAATCAGCTTTACCCTGCAATGCCACCCAACTCTTGTGATGCCAGCGTAGAATGCAGAATCTGCTGCTGTCTCAGCTAAATGCCATTCAGCATCGACACAGCACTTCTGCCTTGTTGAGATACACGCCAGAGAGGCTCACCTTTTACCAGGTTGGTCCTTTGTGTTATAAGCATCTTCTACCATATTGTGTTGGCTTATCTTGTCTTACATTCGTGCTGTCGTCTATTCTGTCTTCATAAGGTTGCAACCATTCATTCAGGATGCGCATATGCATTTCGCACTTCCAACTATCAACAAAATCATGTGAGCCTCTTGTGAATGCCTAGTTGATGCAGGCATCTCTGAGTGCAACGAGAGCAGCAGGCGATGCTGGAGATTTACGGCAACAAGCCGCAGCAAGAATACCACCTTCAATAGGAGAAGGCGAGAAGCAATGAAAGGTTGGGTGGCGGCGACGGGGGCTCGATTGCTCACCCGGTCGCTTTTGCAGGTACTGTACCCTACCCCCAAACACACAAGCTGCAGAAAGGAATGGGGCCTCCAGCAAAGTCTGGCCAAGTCGCACATTCTCGTGGAAGGCAGACACAAGCCATGCCAGGTCAGAATCCGAAAGACCGCAATCCTGGATCGCGAATCGACCGATCCATCGCATCCCATCCCCCCTCTCCTGGAATCCTGGCTCGTCCACCCGCGTGCCCGCGCTTCCCAGGATCCCGGCCAGGCGCCCGCAATCGACGAAAAGCCACCGGCCAGATCCCTCGCCACGTGTTTGTGCACCAGTCAGTGCGCGAGACGCCGCGCAGATCAACCTCGGCGTTTTGTTCACAGCGCCGCGATTGAATCGTGGCCCGAGACAAAGCCTAAGTTCTACCCGAGGCTCCAAGCCATCGCTGGCCGCGCGGGCCGCGCGGGCCGCGGGCGCGCCCCGCCGTTTCGTTGTGCCGCGGCCCAGGAAGCCGGACGCGAAAATCAGCGCCCCCAATGCTGAGAGAACGCACGAGTGAGCGAGCTGCCGTCAAGCGATCTGCTTTCAGGCCCCCTCCCCCTAACGCTCTTTCCGAGACGCCTGCACGCCGCCAACCCGGGCCTGGACAAGGGTTTTTTGTCCGCCGTCCTACCTGGCCACGGGCTGTGATCTCGCATCCCAGTTCTGCAACAAGGACTGATCAAGCCAGCCTTCAGGGCGCCGCGCCTGTTCAAATCCAAATCTCCTCCCTCTGTACACCGTCGACGAGCGCCAAAATTCGTCTACGGGCGGCCAACCGCGACAGCTGGCAATCACGCCAACCACGCGTCGTTGACGATCTCGAAAGCCAATTCCGCAACAACGACCGGTCAAGCCAGCCTTCAGGACGCCATCCGCCCCAAAAGCCAAATCTCCTCCTCTCTAGACGGCCAGCGACCGCCAAGAATTGGTCCCTCGCCGGCCAAGCGCAGACTGCCAGCATTCACCCCACCTTCGCTTCGATCTTCAATCCCAATTCCTAAACAATGACCTACCAAGCCAGCCTCCTTACCGCCATCCACCCCCATCCCCCACCTCCAACCTCCCCAGAACGCCTTCAGGCCCCAAAATTGCTCCCAAATCCGCCGACGAGCTGCGTCCGGGTGAATATCCCACCTGCACGTTGATGGCGTAGTCCACGCCCGGCTCCAGCCGATTCTCGTCCAAGTCCCACAGCTTCTGGCACGCCAGAGATAGGCTCTCCAGCTCCTCCTCGGTGGGGTGGACCGACATGGCCGCGGCGGTTCCTGAAGACTCGGTCCGCTGCTCGGTGGGGCGTCTGGGGATGGTCGCGAGACCGCGGCATATCTGAACGAGGCCGCGGTCTTGCCGGCGTCCGGTTTTTAGGTCCTAATGAGGGAATGGATTTGGTCCTGGTCACTTTTAGGTTCTCATGATTTAGCTGTTTTAGGTCCTGGGCTGTTTTAGGTCCTTGATCGACGGCAGGGCCAGCTGTGGGACCACCTGGGGCCCTAGATTGCTTTAGATCCTAGACATGGTGAGGGATTTGTCTTGAATGTCCGGAGAAGGTTGTGGGGACCCTATTCATGGCCTAAGATGACGGGAGATAGGTCGCTGTGTTTCTCGTGTTTGCACTGAAACGTGCATACATTGAGCAGTCAGAATTACGCTCAATTACTTGTAAATAGAAGCCTGGTTGCTGCGCCAGTCACAAGCCTGCATCCATGAAGCTCCTGTCTTCAGATCGCCCGCAACGGAAGCGTGCCCATGGCAGTCGATCACTAGCGGCTTGACGGTGAACATACGACATATATGCCAGCCCAAGCAGCACACCAAACTCCATGTAGGCACGAAAGGAACACGCAGGAATCAAGAGGAGCAACGGCAGGGGCTGTGCAAGTGCCAAATGCCTGGGGCCGTCACGAAACTTCTGAAATGCTGAATTGCAACTTGCAGGGCCGGTCACATGTTATTTTCGAACATTTTCTTCCATTTTTCGAACAAAGCTGAATCGCCGAGAACAATATACTAAGAGCCTGTACTGTGATTAGACGGCACAGATCGTGTAGCTTCAGTTGGCAATTGATTCGTTATGGGACTTCACACAGCTACAACACTCTAACAGGGACAACTGCACGACAACAACGCGCCCTTCCTCACTGAATCATTTCTGTGGATGGCATTACTTCCGCCATTTCAGAAGTATTTCATGTTGCGAATGGCATCAATTGTATCCAGGGCAGTTGCGTGGCACGTTCTAGCGGAAGAAACGCTCCATTTTTGTGGTGCCAACTACGATGCCAAATTGACGCTCGGTGCACCCATCACAGCGACTGCGATGGCCTCGAATTGGCTGTGAGGGCGCCCATTTGTGTCAAATGGCATCGCAGCAGGCATCGTCAAAATATCTTTTTCTGCTGGTGAAGCTGGGGTTGTCCAATGCATGATCCAAACCGAAGCATGGTAAAGCAATGCGGTGACTTTCTTTCGTCTGTGATTTAGCTCCACCACAGATGGATCTTAGAATGCTGGCCACTAGGAAAGAAAAATCAAGTAACACGTGTTCAAAAGTGTACAAAGTTTACGGGTTTGTGTTATTTCCGTGTTTTTAGCGTGGAGAACACTGATAAAATGCATATACATGTGTTCTCAGAAATTGTTATTTGGTCCTTCTTTTCCTAGTGGGCACGTGCTCGGATACTGGCAGGTCGTTCGCTTGCCATCGATGGGAGGACGCTAACCTGGTACAGTGTTATTTTTGACAATCGATCATTTCGAGATGGCTGCCGTGTTGTCAAAGAAGGCCATCGCCTTCGGGAAGTTCCTGTGTTGATTTGGCAGTACCCAGATCAAAACGGGACGTTGAGCGTACAAGCTTGTAAGCTGGTATCAGGCTTGGACCCTCTTGAACCCTGCCCCACTCAGAGCCGAGCGGGGAAGGGTTCGAGAACGTACGCAACGGGAATTTCCGCAATTGAGCTGGAGTTGAGCTCTAAAAAGAAGAGGCCAAACTGCCTTCCCGGTGCACGAGAGATGCCACGGACGTGCCCATCCACGCCAGAAGCCGCCTCCACGTCAGGTATGGCGATCTTCGCGGGTGTTTGCAGTATAGGTATGGGTCATGGGACCGATCGAGTGCTGTGCGCCCTCTGTTTCTGGTTTGAAGGATAGGATGTTATAGGCGTTCAGTGGTGGGCAACATCCTTTGGCGGTCAGGCGCTGTTTGCTTTTCCAAACAGATGATAAGCGCAAGCTTGTAACGATGCGAGCGCTCACTTAGCACAAACAGACAATGCGCAATATGGACATGAGCAGGCATGGGTGGCCGTGGCTTTGGTACTGGCTGTACAGTCCACATGCGAGTTTGATGGCAGCACGTGGTCAGAGCTGTGTGCGCACCATCGTGCGCCCTTGGATCAGTGACCGGCGGCGCAATGAACTCTGCGTTGAGGCAATGGCTGCTGCTCAAAGCAAAGTTTGTGTGCGCGGTGCGGTCGTTGATGTCACGCAGCGACCAGACGCAATTTGAGCAGATCTGCTGAAGAAAACTCTAAAGTGTAGATCTCCCTGCCGCATCGGTTGGGTCTACCCTACAGGGAGGGTGCTTGACAGTAGGGGCGGTGCAGGGCGGGGATTCCGTCTTGCTCCGATTATGCGATTGGAAGCCACACTTCAGCTGGACCACCACTATCGCCCATACTGGCGGAGTGCTCTGCGTGTCGGCGTTGAGCACTGCTTGGGCATAGAATTATATCGGCCCTAAGTGGTACCACCGGTGGTGCTGGTGGTCGGTGGGGTGGGGTAGCCACCCCTGAAGCATTGACAGACGGTTCACCAATTTTAAAGTGACAAATATTGAGCCACGCATCCAATTTTTCTGGCCTGGGTGCTCACATGTGCGGGATCCGGAACCTGTTCCTGAGTATATGAGACAGCGAAGAGGATATATACATTGGTCCTCGTAGACGCTGCGCAGCTGCACTGAAAGCCGCACAAGGTACTTTCGGCATTCCTTTGTGCGGTAGAAGAGCTGCGCTTGAACTGTACTTCACTCTCGCGTTTTCGAGGCAACCACCTGGTGTGATCATGGTGTGATAAAAAAACCATTTGCAAAAAAATCCTACAGTGTTTCCAGTGAGTTTTTCATAATTTCATCTTGAGTGAATGATAGCTCACGGTTAGCTGATAGTCACTGGTTAAGTTAATCGGTCGCAGACTGATTAGCAACTGGCAGTTGTTACTGCTATGGTTTTGAGTACATTGATGTTTCCCGAATAGAATTTGGGCGTCGCTCCAGCTTGTCACGCAGACTCAGAATTGTGCGTCAACTATAGCGCCTCAGTGGGCGAACCGATACCTGAGAGTAAAATATTTGTCATCGAAGCAGCCCCAATCCGGCTTTTAAAAAGCACCTCAAATATGCAGCCTGCAAAGCCTTGAGGCTTGAGACTTTCTACCGATTCTCTTGCAGTAGTACATATTTTTCCAGCCAGGGATTCCCTACGATGGCCCAGTCGCGCCGACACACACTCTGGGCCAAACATCGATTGGATGCTGCTGTGCCCGTCATCGCCTCTCCAGGTGCGAGAGCCGTGCGCTTGTCATGTGTTTTTGACACGTGTAAATCCTGGAATTCACACACACACAGTGGGGCAATCACACGAGTATGTCAATCGTCAGCCACATTAGTCATTTCTGGCACATTTTCACAATATTTCGTATCTGCACGAAGCTTCTCTTGACACTCAGTATTTCTTCGACATTTCTGTTGCAACTCGCGTGTTCCAGCATTACTGAATTAGGTAACCACGGGCGCTCCAACACAGCGAGCCCGCGGCCACAGTGCAGCTCATCGCCGTTGTCCGTACAGCGCATCGTGACGCATGACGCAGTGGACACAATCCGTGCACCCCACTAATACCACGCCATTACTCATCCCCCGCGGCACCCGCGTTTCTGTCACCCAGGCACCGCCGGCGCAGCATGCGCTGACCCGTCAAACCCTCGCACCGCCGTTCGCCAAAAACGTCTTCTCACTCCCGCGGCCTTCCCCCCGCCTCCCGTACATAAGCCCCCGCGTCCCTGGGCGAGAACTCACGCCAAGCAGCCCCGCGCCGTTCCCACAAAGGGCGGGAGGCCAGCTGCTTGAACGGCAGCTCTTTCCAACCCCCTGCGCTGATTCGCAATTTGATCTTGCGCCAAGGCTGGCGTGTAGGTTTGGGCGTCCATCGGCGGTCGTTGCGGTCACAGCGACAAGAACGGCAACGGCTATGAGGGGCAGGACAAGCATGGAGAATAAGGAGGGCCAGCCAGCCACCGTCATGGCTCCATCAGAAGATGCAAGCCACGCCTATCCTGGAGCCTGCCCGCCGCCGAGCAGCCTTGGGCGTCCAACGCCGGTCGTCGCGGCCGCAGCGAGAAGAACGGGAACGGTTGCAAGGGGCGGAACAACGATGGAGAGCAAAGAGGGGCAGCCGGCGACCGTGATGGCTTCATCAGAAGATGCAAGTAATGCCGCTCTTGGGGCTTGCGCCCCGCCTCCGCCTGGCGAGAACGTTGACAACATCTTCCTGCAGCCCGAGAAGTCCGATGATTCCGCGGGCGACAGCAATGTCATCAAATCTTTGGCTGGGAAGGCTTCAAAGGCCCGAGCTGTGGAGAGTGAGAAGGCTACAAAGTGCGATGCTGCAGTGGTAAGGGCGAGGTGGTGGCTGGGCCTGGCGCTGGCCCTGCCCTCGATCGCATTCGCCCTCCTGTGGTGGACGTGGGCCGTCGAGACGGACCTTTCCGCGCTGTTCACGGAACCTGCAAACTTCAACGCCGGCATGCCGCGCTACGCAATTGCGGGCATGACGCTCGCTGGAGCCATGCTTTCCGGCGCCACCGTAGACGGGGGGGCCGCCGCCGCCTTCCCCTTGGCCTGCCTGGTCGGAGGGCTGGGCCCCATTGCGGGCAGGGACTTCGCCCTGATGGCGCACGCAGCCGGATTCGCATCATTCGCGGGGTCGATGGCGATGATGGGCAGGAGGCACGAGCTCAGCGCGCTGGCCTACTCCGGAGCTGGGGGGATCCTCGGAACGGTGGCAGGGCTGGAGGCCGTCGGTCAGAGTCTGGGAGCGCCGTACGCCAAAATGGCGTTCGCGTCCGCTTGGGCGGCGCTCGCCTTCGGCCTGTTCTTGCACCACAGGCGGGGCGGCAGGAGGATGGAGGACCGGGTGGGGCACATGGCAGGGATCGCGATGGGCGTGGCGTGGCGGCCCGCGGCGCTGTTTGCCTCCGGCGCCGTCGGAGGCGCTTTGACTGCGGTCTTCGGCTCCGGTGCAGACGCCGTCGCCTTCTTGGCGCTGGCGCTGTGCTTCCGTGTTTCCGACGAGGTTGCCGGACCGACATCCGTCGCCCTGATGGCGGCGAATGCTTGTACAGGGCTAATGTACAGGCAGGGGCTGGCCGGGGGGGTGGAGGAGGCGGCCTGGAGGCTGTTTTTGGCGTGCGGGCCCTCTGTGGTGGTCGGCATGCCGCTGGGGTTTGTGTTCGCTTCCTTTGTGAGGAGGTGCTTTGTGGAAGGGCTGGTCTACCTGATGGCCGTGGCGCAAATTGTGGCTGCATGGGCTGTGGTGAAGCCATGGAAAGAAGGGGATGAGTCATCCGTTTGGTTGATCCTTTTTTCGGCGGCTGTGTTGGTGGGAGGTGCCGCGGCGGTGGCCTTGCTGGACGTCGCGGGACGGAAATTGTTGGAGGTGGAGGACAGGAGGGCGGTGGAGTCGTCGATGGCGGAGAGGTGGGCGAAGAAGGCGGAGGAGGGGTCGGTGTGGCCCGCGGCGAGTTCGACATCGTTCGTCTTGTCTATCTGGAGGATACCCGAGGACGAGGGTGGGGAGGGGGGCGTCGAGCACGTGTGATGCATGGTAACAGATATTCGATGAGATATTTGGCGATATTCGGTCAGGTATTCCGTGAAATGTTCGATGAGGACACTTGATGAGACATTCGGTGAGTTATTCGGTGAGGATGTTCGGTGCGGATATGGACTGTGTGGGGATATTTTGTGATGATATTTTGTGCCGGAGAGGGAAAGGGGCGGGTGGTGTTGAGTGGGTGCGAGGCAGTGAGGAGGCTTTGCCGGCATGGATCTGAGATACTTCCGGTGTGTCCATATTTTTGGCAATATCTTCGGAACCGTTTTGGGGTGCTTGCGGCGTTTCCAGCAAGGACTGAGGTGGTTCCGATATTCTGGTAATTTGTGGATTTTCGGGGAGAGTTTGGGTACTTTGGATATCGAGGTACTTTGGGATATTTCCAGCGGGATTGGGACGTTCGAGGAGAATAAACGCGCCACGCTCTGCTGAGGGACTTGTGCTTTTAAACTTTGATTCATTTTCATTGATTTGATTTGAACATGGTGTCAATATGGGGGATGCCGTAACCATGGCTTCAGCCAAACGGATGGATTGCCGTGCTGACCGTGATGTGAGTGCCTGAGCCAAAGGCGACGATTCAACAATTTTGTTTGCGACTTTATTTGCTACGAAGGACCTTTCTGGGCTATTGCAGTAAACTACGGAGACAAAAATTACTCATTCCGTCAGATACACTGTGCCGTGTCGGTTGTACATTTCTTCCAAGTAGGTACGTGCCTCCAATAAATTACCGCCGCGCTGCCAGCCATAGATATTCTTTTAGTTAGCTCCTGGCAGCCGGCATTTCGCTGTACCGTTTGACAGATCCTGGCAGTTTCTGGGGCGCGTGCGGCAGGATAGGCGGCCAGTGAGACGACGTGTACATTGGCGCTGTATTGTTTCGATGCTCGAAAGTGACGCAGGGTGGAGCCGTCGCAATTACAGTTTGGGGCCATGAACAATGGGGAGGATGGGAATGACTCAAACTGTGAGTCTGCATGTAACATTCTGGGTTCTGCGCTGGAGCGACTTTCTGTACTTGCACGGCTTCGAATCCGTCGCCAAAGCGTTGCGGCGCTGGTCGACAGCCGACGCTGGGCCAGGGGATGTTGTTCGCCTTGGAAAGTTTGCAATTGTGGGATCCACGATTCGGTAGTGCCGGATACGGAAAACTCGGACACGGTGCCATACACGATGTGGTCATGGCAGGCCAGGCAGCTACGGTGCAGGCCAAAATCTCAAGCAAGTCCATTGGCAAGGACAATGTACTCCGCAGCATGAGCGCCGATTCGCAAATTCGAGGGCATCGCGACTGTACGCGCACACTCGTCTGCAAGAGGCGCCCAGTCGCCCTGCAAGGGACGCCGCAAAGGCAAGGACGACCGTCAAAGTGTGCACTCCCAAAATTCTCAGCCGCCAGCAACGCACCAATCCCGAATTCCCGCGTCTCCTCCCCCGTCACGCCCGCCAGCAGCAGCTTACCAAAATGCCGCTAGCGCAGCAGCGAACTTGCAAAAACTGCACCTCGGCTTCAATGCTGCCTTCCCGGGCCTGCATTCCAGCTTGCAATCACTAACTACCGACTGTTGCATCCTTCCCCAATTGGATTGAATTCTTAACGGCCGCACAAGGCCTTGCACCGAGAAAATTGGCACAAGCAAGCACCCCCGGAGAATACTGCGCCCTGCGGCAGTCTGCCCCAGGAGTTGCTTACAGTCGCATCATGCACACTGCCGCCACCATCGCCCTGCCTCCCTGCCGCGCCCACCATGACCATCCACAGGCCCCATCCCACCGCTGCAAGGCCGCCATCGACTTCCTCCCATGATGGGAGTCCCATCATTTGAGCAGCAACAGCGGCGTGCCGGACATCACGGCCCCACCGTTCTCCACCAGGAACTTCACCACCTCCCCCGATGAGTCAGCCTCGATCTCATTCATGAGCTTCATGGCCTCCACGATACAGATCGTCTGGCCCGCCTGCACCTTGTCTCCCTCCTTGACAAAGCTGGGCTCGCCGGGCGCTGGCGATCGGTAAAAAGTGCCCGCCATTGGCGAGGTCACCTCCCGGCCGCCCTCCGCTGCGCCGTTTGCGCCTGGGGTGGCCGGGGGCGGTGTGGCAGGTGCCGGGGCGGCAGTGGTGGCAGCGGGGGGTGGGGTTGCAGGGGCAGGGGCTGCTGGGGCTGGAGGCGCCACGGCAGCGGGTGTGTAGGCCTTGCAAACGCAGATGCACAAAATTCTGAGGTTTATCGGAGTGGTCTTCATTTGTCTTCCCCAGCTTGTTGCATTGAATAACATGGCATTTCACAAATCCAAAAGAGTAGAAATCCGGACGACACTGTTATCGTTCTCCTGCTTTCTTCAAAAGTTTCATGTGTCTGAAGGTTCTTCTTTTCCTTCCATTCGTATTCTCTGCCCGCCAGCACCAGTACTATTCCGTGGTGGGGGGGTACAAAACCACCACGGGAACAGTCATTGAGACTTGTATATATGCACTGTATCCATGGATCCAAACAGCTTTCCAGCACGGCCAAACAGGCAAAAACATAACACTTTGTGTAAAAAAGCTTGTTGGATTTCAACAAACAGCACATCAGACACCGTTTCGCCCTAATTTGCTATTGCGGCACACAAGCAATGAAGGCACCAGCGCTTGTCTTCCCAGCACATTGTTGCCCAGGATTGATTCAAGGGTCCCAATGTCCAGGAGACTCACTGGCATTGGGGGAGCAGCGACTTCCTCCAGCGCCTCCTGCTTCTTGACAGACAGGTTGAATCCTTTGCGCTTGAGCTCCAGTTCCACGATGTCCGATTCGTTCACCATCCTGAACCACTCTAAATTGTCAATCCAATGATCATACACTGCCCATCCTGAATCAGTTTTAAATGTCAATCCTTTGACCACACTTTGGCCATCTCGAATCGATTCGAAATTTCAAGGCTTCTTTCACCGCATTTCTCGATCATCGCAGAATGCTCATCATGAGCGATGGCACTTCCATTTCCATGGCACCTTCAGGGCAGCAAAGGGAAGGCGATATGACCACACCTGATGATATTCGTGAGCTCATCGAAGTTCAGGCTCTCAGGCTCTGCCTCAGAGGCATTCCCATTAGCATTCACCTCCTCAGAAACTGCACGACTTGGGAGGCGCCTGATCCTCCCCTGTGGCTGCTGTTGGCACAATTGCTGTCACATCAAATAGTGCCCACCGCTTGGGAACTTTTGAGTCAACGGCTGCAGATGGCAGAAGGGCGAAGACGCTTTGCATACAAGTTCATGGCAAAAGTGAAGCAGGGGTTTTCTGAGTTCATGAAGGGGACAAGGTGCCAATGCACAGCAGATCATCTTGCTACTGAAAGGCAAATTTCACCCAAGAAGGCGATGATGGGGTGCTATTTGCCTCCAGTCAGAATTGCCAGGGCTGGTGACAGATAGTCCATACAGCCCACATATGAAACATACAACCAAGTTCACCAATAAACAAGCAAATGGCAACAAAGTTACAAAAGCAGTAAGGTCCAGTTGCGCATCACACCATTGACTCATCCATAAAATGTATCCAACAGGTCAACGTGCATGCGGGCATGACTCTGTCATCAACTTCCTACAGCTGGATCCAGGGCAGCAATCTGGACCCACAAAAAGATTCACTGATCCAACGACAGTGTCTGAGAGGTGCAGCATTCTAGGTAAGGTGTATGAGCGCGGGATATGTGGCAGGCATGGACGTCATTTTTTTGGTGGGTGTCTGCAGGGTTTGGTATAACCAATTAAGTGCGCAATTGTTGCCAGCATCATGGACTCTTTTGCTTTGTGCCCACAAAACCCCAAAAACCAATCTTTCAAGAGATTACAGTTTTAGGCAAAAAATGACTACAGAAATAACAAGAATGTCAGGTGCACCTGCTGCAGCCACACAGACATAGCCATGGTGGTCCCTACTATTATAGGAGGGTGATGACTGGGGGAAGAAGTAGGGCAAACATTGACAAAGAGATGACTGGCAAAGGGCATGCATTGGCAAGTGGAGAATTTCAACACTACAAGGTGGCTTTAGATGGGCGTAAGTGAAATTTGTGGTTCACGAAACTGGAAGCAACAGCAAAAGAACGGGATTGGAAGCGCATGGATCGGGCCCAAAGTCACTGTCCCGATTTTGCCTCAGCGCTTGCGGCATTAAAGACCTCTGAAGATCGCGGCACTTCGGAAGACTAGCAACTGGCCCTTTTCCCAAGGCGTGCTCTGGAAGAGGCAGGGAGCAGTCAACGGGTGCCAAGGCCCGTTCGCAAAGTAAGTCCCACTTCCTCTGAAAAAGGCGGGAGACAAGCAATGCAGGCGCCGCTTGGGAGTGGGGAACCGCCGATTAAGGCGCCATACGCCTGAGGGTGGCAGTGATCAGCAAGTGCGGCGGGAAGAGCGCGCAGGCGATGGCCGGCAGGCGATCTGCGCTGGCGCAGATGGCACTCGACGGGAATGGAGGGCACCATCGCCCCACGAAAGCGCACAACGTTTCAGCACGTGCTGCGCGGCGCCCGGGATCTGTGGCAGGCGCACGCGACGAAGCCGGGGGTCCTATCCAGGGTTTGAACTGACAACCTGGTGCCCTGTGGGAGGTTTTGCACCTCTGAGTTCTCAAGAGCCAAAGTCAGCCGTCCCCGCTGCACTCAACGGCCCCCCATCTCCCAAAGGCCGCAAGACGACCAAACACCTCCGGCCAACTCCAAGGGGCCAAGATCCGCCCCGCAAGAGAAAACCCGGCAGTTGGGCGCTGGCCGACACCCCACAGCGCAGCCAATCCTGGCACAGTCGCCATCAGCACGGTCGCCATCAGCTTTCACAGTACAGAAAGCAGCTTGACGAGAGTTCATGCCAAGGACTTGGGGTGGCTGGTGCACGCCATGTTTCCCGCCTTCCCGTCCTGGGGCCAACATTCCCTTAGGCAAACAAGACCCAAAAGGAATGCCTGCCCCATGCAGGCCCATTACACATGTCAGCGGAGCGCCACGCGCCAAAGATTCCCACCCCGATTCCCCCCCGCCGGTGGCGCGTCACCCCCCCGCGTGACGCACCCGCATCCCCTGCATGACGCTCCGCGCGCCGCCCATCGGGCCCCTCGCCGCCAGGCCGACCGCCAGCCCGGCCGTCTTGGACGCCGCCGGCATGCCCATGCCTAACCGCTTCGCCGTCAAAGTTGCCCTTGAGGAGTCTGAAACCCTTTGTGGGGCTTAAGAAGGAGAAGGGGGAGGGGCTTGAGTTGGGGGAGGGTTGGTCGATAGGGAGGAAGGGCGTGGGAGTGGGCGATGGGGGTGACTGTCCGCCAGCGATGACTTGAAATCTGGTATGGGAGGCTGGGGTTTGGGAAAAAGGGGAGCCGGAAAAAAAGGGTGAAAAGTGTGGGGAAAGTGGCGGAAAAATGGGGGAGAGGGTTGGGCATGAGGAGGATTGGGGGCGGAGAGAGGGGGGAAGGGAGCGGAAAGGGGCGGCAAAGAAGCGGGGCGGCTACGGCTGAAGAGGGGTTTCTCAGCTGGGTCGCGCCTGTGGGCTGTGGACTGGCTACGATCGGTGACCCTTGGGATGCAAGAAGGCAGCCGTCGTCCACAACTGTGCACCACAATGTACAAACATGGCTTGCGGCACTTTCTAAGAGCATCTTCATCGGTCGGTGCTATTTCACCGGCGAAGCTATCCAGGAACGGTTCTCATTGGCTGCCGTGCCGCCTTACTAAGACGGCATTCGCGGAATAGCGCCGGTGCTATTGCTCCCCTGCGCGCATCGGCAATGGTGGGTGCTGTGCCTACGCCGAATAGCATCATGGCAGCACTACAATGTTCTGCGCGAATAGCACCGGTGCTATTCTGGGGTGCTGTTCAGCCCCGAGCGGTGCTGTTCGGGGCCAAAATGGCGCCGCTCGGCGCCGAATAGCTCCGGGTTGCTATTGGGGTGCTATTGCTCCCCAACCGTTAATGATGGCTTTTTGACGTGCGGTGCTATTCGGATAGCCGAATAGCTCCGCCGGGACAATAGCACCCACTGATAAAGATGCTGTATGGTTGTGGCTTACGTTTACAGCAGCATTTACGTTTATGTTTTTTGTCGTAAATATGTGTTAACACAGAAACGGCCATTTGTATGCCAATATTGACAGGTTTTTATGGCACGTTGAGACACCCAGGTTAGGGAAGGCACTAAGTCGAAAGTGGTACCCTTAGCGTCAGTTTGACGCCAAGGGGTGGGTGGGTGGATTCTGAACCAGTGACGCCAGGAGATTATGTAATTGACACAATTTCGACTTAAGGCCTGAAGATACACAAAACCCGGTTGATCCAAGGCTGACGGGCCGTGACTTGTTCCAAAACCCCCTCAATCGTTCAAACTTGAATGAAGACCCCATAATAAACCAAATAGACAGCCATCGGGGCTGCCCCAATCAACTGAAATGGCAAATGCCATCCCGGTTTCAACGCATTGCAATCACTACAATTTGTTTGTTTATGTTCCTTGAAAACAACTTGAGATTGTCTACATCTGCTATGTAAGGTTGCTGAGTCATCTTGGCATTGACATAAGGATTGACGCTCAGGAGGGGGTGGGGGGCGGGGTGGGTAAGATTCGTTACAAAAGAGAAAGAGAAACAGGCCATACAAAGGGCACCCCCTCCTAGGCAAGTGTATGTGAGGTTCTGTTCCATGCTATGAAAAGATGATATAGAGCCTCCGAAGGGGGTTGCAGAAGTTAACATTCATTCTTGTGCACCTCAAATCTTCTTGTCCCACCACAGGTGAGCAGTGCCGGCTGTGTCGCCCTCCCACCCCTTGGGCACCCATAACACAGAGTCCAGCTCGTCGTTGCAGGGGGAACGACATCGTCAAACAAAGGTCGTTTTCTGCTCACTCCAGCGAATCTGGCTGCCACTCCCCGGACTCCTTGAATCTGTGTGTGCGAGCTTTCTGTACACAGGGCCTGTATTTACGCATTTTGCGCGCTTTTGCCCGTACCACCAGTGAGTGGGACCTCACGGGTTGCAGAGTCCAACTGTGGCATGCGTTCTTCCACCGTGGCTCGTTCTGCCAGTTCATGCTTGGTGCGTGAGCACCGTGGATGCCTCAGACGCGGAATCGTCACTTTCGCTGCGGGGCTGGGCCTCGCCTTTCAGGCGTTGCGTTACAAAGACTTAGACCCGGAGTAAACGCATATAAGTGCTGGCAAAGTTGCTCAAGTCGTGCTCATATTTGATGCCACCGATTGTGGCATACAAGGCAGACTGGCACACTGAGTGTGTCCTGCCGAGCCAAGTGCTGCGACAGGTGCAGAAGTTCGTTCTGTCCAACGGGCAAAGTGCCCCTAGATTTGACTCAGCCACAATTCCTTCCCATTCTGAGTCGAAAATCACCGGTTGCAATGGGCAGGGCCATCATGCTCCATCATGGATCTCCCCGTGTCCTTGCTCATCCCTTGGCCCGACCAGGACCTTGGTGCCCACTTCCGTCGCCAACCATATTTCGGTACGTTGTGTGGGGCCCGGTTAAAAGCGTACGGTATATGCATCGCAATGTTTTCCGGAGCCCAGTCCCTCGCCATTGGCTTCTTTCCCTGCCAGTGGCCACCAGCAACTTTGGCCTGTTCCGGCCGTAGGCTGTTCGCGGCTCTCGCCCCGCGGGTATGCGAACTGGAATCAAAAGCCTCTGTGTCGCAAACAGAGGCCTGACAACATCGACCTCGAAAACTTCGGATTGACGCTGTCGGCCTCCTTGCCGGTTCCTGGCGAAAGGCCTCCCTGGAATTGACGAGATGCTGCCAGACCCGATTGGGCCGGGGTCCGCACTTGACAATTGGATGCATTTATCGGGGAGCCAAAGTGCACCACAAGGGCGCTCGGGGCGGCAAGGCACCCGGAGGTCAGGAGCGGTGCATGGAGGTTGGCATTCGCACAATTCCCCAGAGCCTGTCGCTGGACTATTGTGTCACAAAATCTGTGTATCGTCCGCGAATCGCTGCTTGGTGTGTTTGTCCCCTGTCGCTGTGTGTTGCCGCACTGGGTTGCTGTGATCGGCTTCGTGAGATCTTCGAGGGCGAGGAAAAGCCAAGCGCTTTCTCTTGGATACTTGTCAAGTATCGGCGCTTGACGGGCTACCCTGGTACTGTATTATCAACATAAGTGTAGAGAATCGGAACGACGAAATGGAGAGTCTTTCAAAATCAGAAATAAATCGTAGTGACCGGAATTTTGATGCGACCCTTGCAATAACTTGGCAAATCGTGTGTTGCCTGAAGACGTCAGGTGAATCACAACGAGTCAATCCTTGAAGTTAGGTGGAAGCTGTGTTGGCCACCTTGCTGTGGCCCTTCTTTCGACAACGTACTGTGCCACGGACAGGAGCACAAAGAAGTGGAAGGTTTCAGCAAGAACATTGGGAAACGGGTGAAAGCTGTCGGACAATGGACAATGCTGAGACCAATATTGCCAGCACTAAGAAAACAAGGGCCAAACAACACGTGTTCAAATGTGTACAAAATTTGCGGGTTTGGGTTATTTCCGTGTTTTTAGCATTCAGAACGCTGATGAAATGCATATGAACGTGTCCACAAAAATGCTATTTGGTCCTTTTTCTGCTAGTGCAACGATTTGATAAACGCAGTGGCAAACATGCATGTACTTCACTGGCAGAAAACGGCATGTTTTCCATGCCAATTGTGATGCCATTTTGACACAAAGCGATGCCGTCGCAATGATTGTGATGTTTTCATCGCAAACAGGCTGTTTTCTACTGGTGCTTGTTGGGGACGATCGATCTGACATTGTCATGTGCCTCAACTATTTCGCCGCTGAACTTTAACAACATATTTGTTTCCTCAAGGAAACTGCGCAGAATTTGGACAACACCATTAATGGACGATGAAGTCAGTAATGGAGTCCTGGGATGACAGTCCACAGGCTGCTCGGGTCTTCTTTATCCCCTTGTAGCTTCGGAAGTGTGATACAAAATCAAAAGGTATGGCGAAGAGACAGAGCCCCTGGAAGAGGATCCACAGTGAACTACAGGAAATCACAGAATGGGTAGTGCAGGCTCGATCACTTTGCGAATTGTACAACAGCATGCACGTCAAACTTGCTTATTCACCAGATACCTCAAAATACTTACATGGTTTGACCACGCTCAAGTTACCGAATGCGCGAAGGACTGTGAGTCTGCCGGTACAATACATTGAACATTTCGGCATATCCATTATCCGTGTTGCTTTTGATTTAATTCCATTTTGGCATTTCGCTAAGCCAACGTCCACCATTGCTTGTCCACCATTTCGTTTGGTATCACTGCAAGGGCGGGCCACTAGAGCCGCAGCACCTGCTGCGTCCGAGTGGTTATGAGAGTGTTCACAACGTGATGCTTGCTTCCATTTGGCGTTTGCGCGTACTCCACGTCTGGCACACAGTACTGTGTGCGACTAGTCGCAATAGCACACTCTGGCTGACAAGGAAGCCAGTGGGAAGATCCGCCCAAAGTATCCGTACCATATGTAGCATTTCCGCATTTCAAAATTTAGTCGTCATGTAAGCGGTCTATATTTCCGCACAGTGCCAAAACAGCGCTTCCAACATTTTTTGGCATTCAGCGCAGTTCCTCTCGACGGAGCATAGGCAGTTATAGATAGTGCGAAGCTGCGCACAGGCGTCCTTTTTGTTCAGTCCCGAACACTGGCGCTCGGTGGGGCAAGCAAGCAGTGGGCTCTCGAGGGCTATTACGCGAGTAAGAAACGATGACGGCAAAGAACACCTGTGCGCACTCCCTGGCAGGGCGATCCTGGAGATGCCAATGTTCTGTTCGTGTTGGAGTGCATTCAACAGAATTGGGGCGGCGAGCCCAAATGAAAGGATCGATTCGCAACCATGGGACGGTCGATGCACTGTCGGCAGGGATGCAACCAGAGTGACGTTGGAATTGATGCAAATGGTCCCGTAATGTTCGGTAAAACTGCTGGGGCTGCATGGGGCCAGCATGATATGAGGCAGGGGCAGTCTTGTGAACGGGGAGCGACCAAGATGGCACCCTCTCCCGCGCGGCACGCATGGGTCGAGAACATGGGTAATTCTGCAGTGTTGATGGCTGTTGCGGACTTTGCAAAAGCAAAATCAGTACAGCTGTGGCGTTCTCATTCGTCCCATCGCGCCTTGCATCAAGGGCGCCGCCATCCAACGCCTTCCAGTACGCGAGACCACACCCGCGCCAAATAAAGAACCGTCAGAAGCGGCAGATTTTTTTGGCGTCGCTTCTCTCTACAACGCTTTCCTTCACTGCATTTCTGCCTATGAGCGGCGCTTCATGACTTTTGCGGTTCCGGCGGCGGGACTAACGAGGCGCAGGGGCTGCGGTTCATCCTTTCCGCTATGCCGGCTCGAAAACTTTCACTCATTGTTTCCGGGCTGCCGCATATGGCATGTCCCATTCACATTTCGCCTGATAAGGTGAGACTTCTTAGCATGTTTGAAAGTCTTACAGAGTAAGGCTCGTATGCCAGGATTGTCCTCCTTCTGCACATCCTGACATACAGCAGGTACCTCACGTAAGTGTCCATAAGAACATGCAATCATTGCACACAAAGCAGCAACACACCAGTCTGCCAATAAACGCTCCTGGATGCGAGCAGCGCCTGCCATCACCCCAAGGGTGCTCGAGCAGCATTCTGTCGCTCTATCTCAGCAGTGCTGAAAAGGGCATCTGGAATGCCCCCAGTGAGGTGCTGTGCGCAACCGCGGCCCGCCGAGTTATCGGATTCCCACAGCTCGACCTTGATTTGAGCATTTCCTTTTTGCCCACAATCAAGCCCTTCGCTTGGCGTGCATCGTCCAGGTTCGCTCGCTGGAGTCTGTTGACTGGCGAGTCGCCAGTGGTGACTATGCATCAATCGTGCTGGCTCTAAGCACGTCGTTGCGCACCCATTGTGGCACCATTTTCAGGCATCATGTTCCTGCGTTGCCCTTGAGGGCAAACGCATTCACATTAATTGGCAGTTTATATTTTGTGCATTCTAATTGAAAATTGATACCAAGGGATTTGGGACACAATCTTTATGATTTGAAACTCTTTTTTGCAGTTTTCCGGCTTTTCTTGTAACGAAAATTGTCCCTCAGGTAGAGGACAATTCATTCCGAACAGAAGAGGTATGTGTTTTTTTTCACCAGTCTTTCTTGCGGGCACGGGTCCCGTCTCCTTCTCGTGTCCCAAGCGGCCAGCGCCGGAATGATGGCATCACGATCGATCAGCGGAGTCGCCACAGATTGGCACATTCGAACCCAAGCAGCGACTCCGATTTCGCAAATTTCAAAAACTCGTTTTCAGCAGCTTCACACCTCGTAAAGCGTTCATATCGGGGCTCTCCAAACAACATCGGCGACCGTCTCGTGGGCGCCCAAACCTGGAGGACTGGGCCCCCTTGTCCACTCGAGTGGAGTACGGATCTCCGTACTCCTCCGCCATTGAGGACGGGGCTGAGCCTCCCCAAAATTCATTGACACCGGCCTGATAGACAACGGAAGACAACGGGCCAACAAACTGTCCAATCGACACAACTTTACATAGATCTACATAGCAGTGAATCACAATACATCATTCAGCACGATATATCACAGTACAATAAGTGCCACTTCACAAAGACAAGCGTTTACAAACACTATCAATCAGAAATGCATAATTTGTGTGTGCAGTTTGACAGGTTCATTCTGACAAAAAATTTTCCCAGTTAGCTGCAAATTGCAAAATACTAAAAACACATAAGATTTGTTGGGAACAGTCAAAGAGATATCTAATGAAAATCTTTAAGAAGCGCGACTAATAAATGTCTCTTGGGATGGGGCCAAATGTGGTATCCACAAGCACGTGTTTATGCCACAAGTTTATATTTAGGGATAATGTTGGTGAGACACTTCAAATCAAGCAATTTCTAGGAAAAAACACCCAGCGATAAACAATGCATCGACAGAAGCAGGCCCAGTTGCAATCAACTATGTCAACATTTTTGCTGGCGCGGTGTTCCGCCGCACCAATCGCCAGTGGGTGTGTCCCTCGTGGGTGTGGCAAACATTCTTCCACTGCGGCTCGGTCTGCAAGTCGATGGAGCCTCCCTCAGGTGCATGAGCATCGCGAACAATGCCGTTTCAGGATACAAATGGTCAGCTACGTACCATACAGTACTCAGCGAGCCTTGTGTCATACTTTCAAGCCACGTGGATGCATCATGCATTCAGTGCCTCAGACGCGGGGTCGTCGCTTCCACGGCGGGCTTGAGGCCACGACATTGCAGGCGTCGTGTCGCAACGTCCTGCAGTCGCACTGAGCGCATGAAGATATTTGCACAAGGTGCTTGGGCCCATATATCAAATATGTATTCGATGCAGCAAATTGTGCGACACAAGCCAGTGTGACAACAAGCGGCCCCTTGCCGGTTTCCCTGAAGTGGCCACCCGCAGTGTTTGACTGAACTGGCGCGCGGGCCCTTGAGATATATGACGCAACACATGTGTGTGATGTGCCGAGGGCCAAATAGAGATGGCCAGGACGGCTTGAGAGATAGATGAATTGAAAGGCGTTTCAAAATTATTGGAGATGTTCAGTGGCAATGAACTGCAGGCACCTAAGCTTGATCTTTTAAGATCAATTTGAAAGAACTAGAGAGTGCATGAAATGCTATTCAATCGTCGGGTGAGCTCGTGCAGCAATTAGTATAGCATTGAATGCAACGATTGTTATACCAATATGTGCATCCATCGGTGCGCCAATTGATGTGCCCATCCATGCACCGATTGCGGCGCGGCAATGGGGGAAAGGTTGGGGTGATAAAATCTAGTGATGTGGAATCAAATTTGAAGCCGAGTGCCATTAGTTAATGCCATGCACCAAATCGAGGGGCCAACGGCTTGGGCGCCATGCGGTTGGCCTTTACAATACTTCCCTTTCGCGTCTTGCGAGCTATAGTGTTTCAGCACCCGTTTCTTATGGAATTAGTTTAAAAATCTGCGGATTGACAAGAGGAGAGAGGTGATAGAGAACAGGCCTGCTGCCTGTGGACAACATTTAAACGGACTCGGAAGGAAATCTCCTCTTTACCTCCATGCACGGGCGCGCAGTGTTAGCGTCCCCACAAAAATTTGCAGTATGTTTTCCATTATTGTTGACAGATTTAATTCTGTCCGTGATTTTTCCCTTTGCTTTTAAGATGGTGATATAAGCTGTTGCCCGTTACACATCAGTATTCATGGTCTGTCGTCCGTTCGCCATGGTTTTCTACCTCTCACTTTTTCATCCGTGCTGGTCTGTTGCACACCACATGTACAAGGAGCGTGCAGAAACAAGCATGCAGGAGGGCGCTTGCGAATAGCTTTGGCACGGGGAGGGCGTGGGCGAGGCGCAAGGCGGGGCTGCCTAGGCGCTGGCTGCCGGCGCCTTGGCTGCCCTAGTATTGACCGGAGATTGACTGCCGATTGGCTGGCGCCATAGCAGGCGATGGCCGCAGCCAGGCCCGGTTGTGGGGATCGCTTGCTGTGCTGGCCAAGTTTGGCACCTCAGTCCCCTCTGAGTCGCCACTCAATTGAGTCTCTGATTGCAATCAGAGACTATGGCTGGGCCGGTGTTGAGAGCGATTGAGTGGCAGATGGGCAGCCAATCTCTGGACATTATGGCTGGGCCGGTAGGGTGGGGGATCATGATGGTTGTTCACACTTGGCGGGCCTTTGCCCCAAGGCATTCACAAACACCACAGGAAGCGCACGGGCAAACGCTGGCCGGCGCTCGGGCACAACAAAACGCTTGAAATGAGTGGGGGTGGGGGTGGGGAAAGGAGGTGACGACTGCGCTGAGGGAGCCAACCAAAAAAACAGAAACATCCTTTCACGCATTCCTTGGACTCGGGGTGAAGTCGATGTCCGCGTCGAAAACTCCACTCCTCGCACAACAAAAAGGTTGAATTGGTGTGGGAAGGGCAGAAGCGGATGGGAGAGTGGGTGGGGGCTGGGGGGCAAAGCATCTTTTCATCAGAATGGCGGGTAAGTTTGCTAGCGCAGCAGGGCTTCGGCGCGGGGCCGGCAAGAGTGGAGGGCAGTAAGGCGCCCGCGCCAAGGCTGCAGCCGCCAGGAGGGATCGGTCGACGGCAGGCCCAGCATCGGCCGGAACACGGCACCGCCATCGTCGTTGACAGGTCACACCTTTGATTGGGACGGCCCCGCCAACCCACCGCACTGCGTTGTTCCCTTGGCCGGCCAGATCACCACCGCGCTGCAGCCTCCAGTGGGCGATCTTCCAGTGGACCGCAAAGCCGGCGAGCTTGTCCCACGTACAGCCTGAAGTGGGCGTTCTTTTAGTGGTATGCGAGGGAGTGGTGGCCCCAGCTTAAGGCCCGCCCCGCTTTGCCTTTTTCCTTTTCCGTGCCCAGCCGCAAGGTTTCGCTTGCGGTTGTGGGATGTCGGCACCCACGCCTACCACAGCTCTTGCGCCTTGCATCGCCACGCGTGTCCCGTCGCGCCCACCTGCTTGGGCGCCTGGAGTGGCAGACGCGGGTGACGGGGATGGCCGGATCCGCGGTGGGCAAAATGGCACCTCCCACCACTGAGGCAGGAGATCCGCACGCTGCGCTGCGCCGCTCTCTGCCATTCTGCCGTGTCGCGTCCCTCCGCTCTGCGCCGTGGCTGCGAAAGGTCCTTCCTTGCGCTCCAGCCCCCACCTCAGGGCTTTCAATGCGTTCAAGCGTGGTTTGTCATTTGCTGTGGGCTTTCACCTTGACTTGGCCGCGCTCGCGACCACACGTCGCCTGGATCCCGTTCCATTGTAGTAAATCACGAGACAGCACATATCAGCTTTGGTACGAGTAACCATACTAGATCCATCTGAACAAAACGTGGCGGCAGCGGGTCCAGTGCTTGAATCAACTCCCCATTGCCATTGGCCCCTTCGGGCCTCACACAAAAGAAGCCTTTCGCTGCAACTCGGTGGATGTGATCTTGCGTCCTGGAACAGACATTCCTTGGATGCTCCCGTACACGTCATCGCCTTCGCAGTTGCAAGGGTTCCGTTTGTCATGGCCTTCTCCAAACCACACAATGCACAGAAATTCGTTCCGTCGCTTCATTTTCAAGTGGTTCGTCTAGTCCGTTGCATGCAGGCTTTTCAATCAACTAATTACATTTGGATTTTGTTACGCCGGTGCGAACGGATCGCAGCACGGCAGACCGGCCCCTCGCAGGGTGCCCGGTGGCGCAGTCACTCGGTCAGTAATACTTCGCCTTCGCCGTCGATGGCTCCGGCATGAAACCCCATTGCTTGTTACGCGAAGTGTTATTTAGAACCTTTGGATTACCTCGTATCTTTTGCTAGGAATCTGGCTGGCCAACCTGTTCGAAGGCCGCCGCCTAAAACGAACATTCCACCGGCCGCCCCACCTGTTCTGGCTTGGCCATTCCTGAATGCAATCCCACGATCTTCCCACGTCCACTCCGATCCCACAACTGATATACCAATTCCTCCCCACTTCCCAACCGCAAACCTCTAGGCCAGCGCCCTGGACCCGTCCGCCCACCGACGTTCCTGGGGTCCTTACCCTCTACCCATCTCCCCCACTCCCTCCTCTACTACCTCCAACTGCCCCTCTGACTATACACCCCACTCTCATTCGTTAATAACCACTCCCGCAATCATCCCAGAGTGCCGTTCAAACGCCCCATCCCCACAATTTCGGGCCTCACCAAGGTCCCGGACACCTGTCCGGCCCACATCCCGTCTCCGGCACCCGCCCAGCTCCCAACCTCGCCCAAAGTACTGCACACTCAACAAGGACAAAAGCCTCCCCACCACATCGATGGAGCCTGCGCCCAGGCATCACCAACGACCAAACAACAGCCTTCCCCCAGGCCTCCCGCCGGGAACTCCAGCAGCGACCGCAAACCTGCGGCCCTCCTCCCCTCCTTGCTATCAGCCCATCCTGCATCACCTCCAGGCGCCGCAATGTTCATCATCAACTGGTGCGAATCCCCCTCCCCGCCCCCTCCGTTGGCAGTTCGCGCTGGCGCCAATCGATTCCCTTCGTTGGCGCTGCCGCGGCTGATCCTGGGCCCGTCCTTTGGGCCGTCGGCGGCACGCAGGTTCTACAGCGTGCTGAACTACCTGGGCCTGTACAACAAGAATGCCAAAATCCTATTCCTGGTGAGGGCTCCATCGCCGCAGTGGGCCATTCTTCTCGAGCCTCTCTCGTTTCCCAGTCCTAACTTTGGACAGATTTTTCGATTGGCTCTCCCACTGCCCCTTGCCAATCCGTCTCTCTCTGAGATCATCGGCAGCCAGGCAATCAGCCGTGGACGCGGGCATCCCTGATCGCACACTATATACCACACTATATACCCTTTCCTTGCCCTGATCGCCATGCCTGCGATCCCCTTCGCGTGAATCTCGCTTTTCGGCGCCGAGCGCTCCTGCATCATGCCTGTGCACGCCTTCCGGCCAGGACCGGAGGGATCCCAATTCAAGGCCTGTTGTCTGCTCCAAGTCGCGACCACACATGCATCCCAAAGAAAGTGTTTCGCCATCTTCTCTGCACTTCGGGGTATTTTGTCCGGGTGCCGCACGTCTCCCCCCCATCCAAGCCAGCCTGCAACTCCCAGGTGGCTCACATTTTCCAGCCCGATTGACATTTTCGCGTCACCCCACCTTTTCAAACTTTCTGCTCCGCGACCCCTGAATGCACCGATCCCCTCCTTTTTGCCCCGGACGCTGTTGTGGACCCCCTTTCGAATCACACGCCATCCCAGTATCGCTGTTCAGCAGCAAAGGCGCGACAGCTTTTGCCGCGCTGCGGGTGGGAATGTGTTCACTCAATTTTGTTGGTTGGGTCGGCAGGGCCTCGACAACGCCGGGAAGACGACGCTGATGCACATGCTGAAGGACGAGCGGCTGGCGCAGCACGCGCCCACGCAGTACCCCACGTCTGAGGTGCTGGCCCTGCCCTTTTTGACCGAAGGATCGTTGAAACAGTAACGAAAGGAGGCCACACACCGCGCACCAAGGAAGATGTGTTTTGACGCGCAGGAGTGGTGGCCAGACAAAAAGGGCAACCCCTTGCTGTGCAAGCATTTGAGAAATTTTTCCCTGGTGCATATGCAGAGGCCCATGGGCACTGGCCTCTCCAGAATCCGCTTGGTTGGCTTTGTCAATGCATGACTAATAACTCCATTTCTGCGATGAGGCGGTGCCAGTTGTTTGGGGTGCCTTGCTCTACCAGGCACTGCTTGGGGGCTGCTAGGAGTCCCAAGTCCTGGAACTTTGGGCGAAGCTCGGTGCATGAGATGGGCAAGCTCTGGCTACCAGCGACCAGCGAGAGTACACCAGTGGCATCTTATTGGGGCCATGTTCGTTATCTCTGTTGGGAAGTGCTGGCTCTGATGTCAACCACAGCCAACCAGATGTGAACTGTGGCCAACTCATGTTCCATAAGTTGCGATATCAGCCGCTGTGCTATAATCTGGCACACGGCCACAGAAACTTGTGGTGCTTGAATGAATGTATGAACATCCATACAGGCAAAGTGAAAATTCGACGCACTTGTCATGTCATGTTTCTTTGCTGAATGGAGATAGTTAGACAGCATCCCCTTGCCAGTGGTCTACACTGACCTCACAATGATCGGCAAAGAACCCCATCCCCACAAATCAAGGAACTTGTGGTGCTTGTCTTGTGTAGAGGCGATCTGTTTGATTGGATTGCAGGATATCTGATGAATCATTCCCCTTGCACCTTCCAAGACGCTGTGATGGCTGTAATTTCATCCCGGTCCGCTCTTCATAGGTGCTTCTTCTCTGAAAAATGGCTGCCTAGTTGCCCACAATGGATGGCGCAGTTGTTCAAAGGCCCTGGATGCACTGGTGGGTTTCTTGTGCCTCAGTGCATCTCTTAGTTCTTGTTTCC
>CAJHUC010002939.1:0-101822 GCA_905146915.1 Ostreobium quekettii
TTTGTGGGAGCATATTCTGCCTTGGAGTTGGTAAACGGGGAAACCATAGTTTCCACCAGAATAGCCCCACGGGTGTTGGTATGCATCGGGAGTGTACCTTGTCGACTATCATTGATTGCAGTACCGATGATGGAAGGGGTTCAGCTGATTTTGGGTAAAGATTGGCTGGATATCATGAACCCACTGGTGGATTGGCGGTCAAACACGGTGTACCTTAGAAACGGCTCACAGCTGGAGCCTATCAAGGGTATCCGTGAAACATCTGGTAAGCACTGCCAGATTGTCGACAAGGGATTGAACGGTCTCCAGCACTATTTCAGAAACCTCAAGAGGGGATCAGAGACTCCTACTGCAGACTTGGGGAGCAAGTTGGCTGCATTCTGTTCGCCAAAATTTTGGGAATATGATTCTTCGGCGAAGCAGTGGGCCACTCAGCAGTCAGTGCTGAGTAAGGTGTCATCACCGGGGACGGCCGATGTTCCCCAGGGGGGGAGTACAGCCCCACAAAATTTTTCTCCAGAGGACCCTCACAGACCTCAGGGTTCCCCAAGGTGCAGGACTACAAGGGCAAAGAAAGTGGCTGGGCGATGTGTCAGGCAGCCTGTCAGGAAAAAGTTAGACTTCATCTCGATGAGACAAGCAGCCAAGAGAGCAAACAAAACCGACCAGCCCATGTACTTGTGCGTCCTGAAGGCCACAGACTTCCCAAGTAAAGATAGCAAAAGGCCAAAGTCCAAGGCTGGTGCAGCCAAAGGCATGACTGAGGGCGAAAGGCGGAGATTATCAAAGGAAACAGGCCCAGTGACGGAAGAGGTACCGATTGAGGAGGTTATTCAGAAAAAGGTCAGTGAGGCAGATGAGGCTGTCCGGGAACAGCTGCAGCAAACACTTGAGGAGTTCAAGGACGTGTTCCCAGACAAGCTGCCTTACGGTCCACCACCAAAGAGGATTGTCGATCATGAGATTGACACGCTGCCAGGAGAGGCACCGCCGCACAAAAGCCCATACAGGCTGAGTACGGCTGAGTTGGATGAACTACGGCGGCAGATCGACACATTGTTAGAACAGGGGTGGATCAGACCGAGTTCTAGCCCATATGGTGCACCCATCCTTTTCATACCCAAAAAGGATGGTAAGTGGAGGATGTGCATCGACTACAGGGCCTTAAACAAAATAACCGTCAAGAATCGGTACCCACTGCCAAAAGTGGAGGAATTGTTGGATCGACTACACGGGGCTAAAAATTTCACAAAGATTGACCTCTCCTCAGGTTACCATCAGATCCGAGTGAGAGAGTCCGATGTACACAAGACAGCCTTTGTGAGTCGGTATGGCAGTTTTGAATATCTTGTCATGCCATTCGGGTTGTGCAACGCACGAGCGACCTTCCAGAGGATTATGAATACGATTTTGAGGGAAGACTTGGACCAGTTCGTGCTAGTGTTCCTTGATGATATCTTGATCTACAGCCGGACAAAGGAGGAACACATAAAGCACATCAGGGAAGTTCTGACTCGCCTACGGTCGGAGAAGTTGTTTGGAAGATTGAAGAAATGCGACTTCTTTAGAACCGAGGTGGAATACTTGGGCTTTGACGTGGGGGCTGAGGGGATCAAGCCTTCATTGTCCAAGGTTCAAGCAATTTTGAATTGGCCGACACCAGAAAATGTCACCGATGTCCGTTCATTCTTGGGGCTGTGCAGTTTTTATCGCAAGTTCATACGGTGGTTCAGCGAGCTGGCAGCGCCCATGACGGACTTAACGAAGAAGGACAGGGCTTTCGTTTGGAGTGACGAAGCAGAAAAATCATTCAATCGTTTGAAGACAGCCATGGTGACTGCACCAGTTCTGCAGTTACCGGACTTCGACCGGGAGTTTGTGGTTACCACAGATGCATCAGGCGTTTCAGTGGGTGGTATACTACAGCAGGACTTTGGCAACGGGCTGCAACCCGTTTGCTATGAGAGTAGAAAGCTCAACCCGGCCGAGACCCGGTACAGCGCATATGAACGAGAATTGCTGGGCATCACTTGGGCTGTTGGGAAATGGCGGCACTACTTGGCCAGCCGTCACTTCGTCATCCAGACAGATCATGACTCCTTGAAAAACCTGCCCAACCAGCCTGCAGTGAACAGGAGGGTGTGGAAATGGGTGCAGGTTCTGTAGGGTTACGATTGCGATATTGTCCACATACCAGGAAAGGACAACCCTGCAGACTTTCTGACGCGCAGGAGTATTCAGGAGTTGAGGTGCATGGCAGATGTGCGTGCAGAAGAGGAGTCATTGGTCCAGCGTCTTCGTCTTCATGAGGGTGATAGCGGGGAAAACGATATTCAAAAGAAACTGGACGAAATATTTAAAAAGTCCAGTCCTGAGGGTGCAGTGGTGGCTGCAAGTGGGGAACAAAATTCTTTACATTCTTTATTGGTGACTAGCACCAGGATTACTCTGGAGGAAGACTTGAGGAACTCGATAAAAGAGGGCTACAAGCAAGACAGCAGATGGGCAGAAATTTTGATTCAGTTGGAATCTGCCCAAGGACGAGTCACCAGGATCGGGAATCGTGACTACCGATTGAACCATGGATTCATTGAGATCAAATTGAAGGATAACACCGAGGACAGGCAACCTTGGAAATTGGTGGTACCAGATGTGGAGGACGCCCGCAAGAAGATTATGGCAGGCGCCATACAACAAAACCAGCATCACCACACTGCCAAAGGATGTAAGAGATCGTGCTGGATGGAGGTCTCGCCAGTCAGGAAGAGTGTCCAGCAGGACCTCTCCGCCTTGTCTCAGAGAGTACGGAGTGATGTCGCCTATGGCCCGCCCGTCAGTGAAAGGAAAAACGATGGGATTCTCACGGTTGTAGACCGAGCTACAAAGATGGTACACTTAGTACCAGTCCAGCAGACCATCACTGCTGCTGAGACAGCTCGAGTCTACTGGGAGCAGATTGGACGACTTCACGGGATCCCCAGATCGATCGTCAGTGACCGAGATCCACGATTTGTGTCGAAGTTCTGGCAAGAATTCTGGAAGATTTTGGGTAGCAAGCTAAGGATGTCCAGCGCTCACCACCCCCAGACAGATGGACAGACAGAGGCAGCCAACAGGGTGGTAGAGCGAGTCCTCAGGTGTACGATTCATGGCAGTCAGGAAGTCACTCATTGGGAGAAATACTTGCCCATGGTGGAGTTCGTGATCAACAGCAGCGCATCGCCATCCACGGGGTACACGCCTTTCTTTTTGAACTACGGCTTTGAGCCAGTGACCCCGTTGGACTTGATCAAGGACATGGACCAGACCAACATTGAGGGTGTCAACGTCTTTGTCAACCGAATGAAGAAGACATTCAGAATGGCGATGCAGTCAGTTCATCAGGCTCAGCAGAGGCAGAAGCGTCAGGCCGATCAGCGGCGCAGAGAACAGAGGTTTCACAGTGGGGAACAGGTGCTACTCAGTACAGAGCATCTACAGTTGAAAAATGCACCTGTACGCAAACTGAAGTGACGGTTCGTAGGACCATTTGCTGTGGTCCGTCAGGTGGGATCAGTGGCCTACGAGTTGAAGCTACCAGAAGGGTGGAGGATTCATAACGTCTTTCACACCAGTTTGCTATGACCATTCAGATCGTCCAGATGGTCTACCCCACAGGAGTCAGATGACGCCGAGATCGAGCCAGAGGCTGATGAACCGTATGAAGTTGAGAAGCTGCTGCGATGGAGATGGGCAGGACCCAGTGGCAGGAGGCATAAGGAGTTTTTAGTGTTATGGACAGGGTGGAGTATTGATGATGCCTCCTGGATACCTGCTGGAAATTTCACCTATGCACGTGAACTTCAGAAAATAATCAAGAGGGATAAGCCCGAGGAAGACACTAGTATGGGATAGTGTGCTTTCGGGGGCGAAAGCTACCCCAAGGGGGGAGTATTGTGACGTGGCTGCTTGGGGTTAGGCTAAAATTGACTTTTCTGTAGCTGCGGTTGGTCGAAAAAGTCCAAATACGGCAAAATCAGCTTATTCAGGAGCTCCTGATGCCAATAGCACCTAGGTCCTTACAGGGCACCTAGGCGGGACCACCCCTCCTACTCCCGTATCCTAATATGGATAAAGGTTACAATGGGTGAGGAATAGTACGTGCCTTGGGCAGGGCGTCCCCCACACCAAGGGCCATTAGTAGGACGTCTCCCACATCAGGCTGGTGCGCGTAACATATGCTCGTGACCCAAAGAACGTCACAACGTCATGCAACCCCATCACCAGCCCTAACCCCGCGGCACCAGCCCTCACAAACCTCAGAGCGTCCCCAGAGGGGGTATGCTTTCGTCCACCTGTAGTTCAAAGCCACTTTGGTGCCAATCTCACGCAACCCATCTGGTTGCGTCGTCATGCTCCCATTTCTCGACCGTCAGTGCCCGTTTGAAGTGGTCCTCTAGAACCTGACTAACCTCCAAGCCATCCCTCTCACTCTCACAATGCGCCACAGGTCGATATAGGGTGTTGCGGCCCCGTCGGCAGCCGCTGGTTTCCGGAGTCGTGGGGGTCGCCCTGCCCTGCGGCTTGGCTGTTGGAGGTCAGCCGGCGCTCTCCACCTCGGATGGTGGGCGTATCCGGGGCAGTCGCTTCCTTGGTCGCGCGGTGGGCCCAATGCTCGACGGGGATCGATCCCCGGGGCCTGCTGTCGGCGAGAGGTGGCGGCGCAGCGGTGTGGTGGTTCGCTGGCTCGCGGGAGGCCAGAGAGTGGGCCAAAGATGTTACACGGATTCACAGCATACGCGCGCACATATCGCATGCGCGATGCCCGATCGCGGGTCCATCGCGCTCACATCAAGACAAGAAAAGTCAATGTGCGCATCCAGGCACTAAGTCACCGTCCACCGTTCACCTACGATCGACTTAATGTCCTCTAATTCCAAGCATCTAACACCCGACCCCTTGGCCCCAAGTATTACGACTTCAGGAGGCCATATCTTCGTCAATTCTTAACGGAATCGGGCGTTTAAAAGCTCGTTGGAACCAGGAAGCTCTAAATAACACTCACAAAAGGTCGACTTAGCCAATTACGTAATTCCCACTCCAGAAATGTCAAATAAGCTTAAATCCCCAAGCAGCCACGTCACATAGGGTGCTGCCATGATAGACAACCTGCATCGTAGGCAGTACATCTATGCGTCCCCATGGAAACCGATGCACACCATGTGATTCTGCATGTCGCCCCCGATGACGATACGAACGGCGCTCTCACAATCCTCAATGCCCGCCCCCATTTTCTTCCAGCAGAATGGCAGCACTTTGGCCCCCCTACAGCCCCGCAGGGACACTTTCTCTGTGGGCTTCCAGAATCAGGATCGCGACCTCCGCCGACGGGTGCCCCGCGCAGCCCATCGGTCAAGGGTGATCAATGCAGATGGATGGCAGCATTCCATCCTGATGCACCGGTGCGGAAACGCTCCGCCAGCAGTCCTGTGGCCTTAGACCTGGCCGGAGTGCACTCGCCTGGCCTCTCGGCTCGTGCGGGTCCGTGCGGAGGGGTGTTGTGTGGATTCGCCGTACTCCGCGCAGTCAGACGGGTGTTGGGTCATGTCAAGGTGATGTGCGCGTGTCAATTCGTGGTATTTCAATGTGCATATCGGGTGGTGTCGGTGGTGTGACTCCCGATAATCGAAGTGCAGCTCCTGTAGCTTCCTTGGTCCATCGCTGACGTGCCTGAGTAGCTGGGCTTGGGCTTCCATGACGACTTTTGTGTGAGTGCAGCTCCCGACGGTCCTTTTTCTGCTTGCCGCACGGGGCGCCTTCTTGCCATATTTACTAGCCCAATGATTGTGTACTCAGAGTCTTATTACCTCATAAAATGGCGCCCCGAACACCCCCCTAATCGGTGCAGCTGCTGGCTCAGCTCGGATTGATAAAGAGCATCAGTAACTGGATGTACATGATGTCATATGCCCACTATATTGTGCATGAGCTTCAATCCGTATCGGCTCACGCCCCTGCCCACTGCCATTTCTCCCTGGTAGACACTTCCTGTGGTTCCATTGGCCAATCGTCAACTTATGACCCGCTCGACCGGCAACTGCAAGGCGCCAACCGCCAAAAGTCGTTGCTGGTCACCACTGAGCATCTGTCGCGGATCGCCCCCGTTTGCACCCCATTGGACAGCCATCAGGCCGACGCCCTGCTCGCCGACCTGTTTCGTGGACTAGCTCCCAGAGAACACAAAGAAACGCCATGTGTCTAACTTGTGTGCAATGCACGCCATTCTGCCCTCCTCCCTTGCTTTGATATTGTTGCACTTGGGTAATCTCCTTGAGTGGTGGGCGTCTATGTTCAAAAGCTAATCTTCCTTCATCAGCCCATACCTTGCTCAGCCCTTGTATGACGTCCCAAGATGGTATTTGAAACTTCAGATTGTTCGAGCATTAAAGCGTTGGGACTCCCAACGCTTTAATGCTCGAACAACCTGAAGTTTCAAGGTACCTTTGCCCATTTGGCATCTGGTCCCATCTTGTTCAGCGACAAACTCTTGGTTATGCGTAAATGGCCCCCTTCTTGTGATTGCAATCAATGGCTCTCCACATCAATATGCAGAGTGCGGAGGAGGTACACTCAGCTTGGTATCGCGAGCACAGTATGTAATACAAACTGCTCCCAAATCCAAGCCAAGACAACCACTGCCCTAGCGACCTCTATACCTGATCCACGTCCAGGGCAAGACGATCCTGCCATGCCACATCCCATGCCCCGCCCATGGGCCGCATCTGGTTTCAGCTTGTCTTGACTGTCGCGATAGCAGCGCTGCCCTCGGCTGTGCTCGAGGTGTCTACGGAAAGCACTTCATCCAGTGCCCCGAAGTTACTGCCGTCAAATTTTGTTGTCAAGTTGGGCGAACTGGGTAAACGATGGGGCATTCGAAATCGACGTTTGCATGCAATGCACTAGTTGAAATGCCATGTCCCACCACTTGTCATGCTGATATTTTGCAAAACCCTTTCAGGCAAACATCGTTTCTCAATTTGCCTTGCCAACACTATCAGGTGCAGCTTTGTCCTGTACTCTATCATACCTTGGCGCGAGCTCACCAGCATCACTCTATGTAAATGCCATCAGTGCAGGACGCCCTTTCCTACTGAGTATGAGTTCGTCAGCGAAAAATAAGGAAAAGGGAAGGGTGGCACGCTAATCTGCAGCATGCACCTGAAATGAGCATGGAATTCTTTGTGGAAAAATTGGGATAGTTTTCTAAGGACCCGAAATGGGGCAGCGTTTGAAGTTTCGACAATTCTATCAGCGCACATCTTTTCGACTCGAAACAATGCGCATCGTTCAGGCACTGCTATTTCTGGTGCTGTGGCGTGAACAGCAGCAAGCTTCCAACACATTCGAACTGAAGTTTGAAAGGCAGAGCTACTCGAATCGCACACACACAAGTGTTACACAAAGCTACAACATATTGGAGCGGCTGTATCCAAATGAAGAATCACCTCAGCCCCCGCACAAATTAGCTTCTCAACAAAAGTGATCTCGTACGTTTTGGCAAAGGCTCTTTGCAAAAGCTGCCCTCGGAGCCGACCTAATCTGATCGTGACTTTCCACACCAAGCGGCCCCCTTAGCAGGGGTTCGCGCCATCCATCCATCCCCTCCTTCATCTCCCTGCCCCTGCGCAACAGTTGCTTCCGGCGCGCCAGTCGTGCGCAAAATCGACCAGCCTGAAAGTGTTCGCTGTGGACGCCGTCCGCCTAGCCCAGCCGCCCCATCTGGGCCTCCTTCCACCACAACAACCCACCCGCCGATGCCGCCAAAGTACTGGACTAAAGTACCAAACGGGAAGCGCATTTCCACGAGCGTGCACCGCCCTCACCTCCTCCCTCAGGCGTCCCGCAAGCGCGTCCCACACCCCCTCCCCGCACGCACTCATCGATCCACACGCGCTTCCCCTTCTCACACTTTCCTGGCCTCGCAGCGGTGCATGCGGCCAACCACCTCCGGGCTCACTCTCCCATGTCCGCCCCAAATCCAGACCGCGCGTCCACGCAGAAGCGGTCCGCCGCGCTGGCCGTCGCGGCGCAGCCGCCTAGCCCCGCCGCGTGGCCCGGCCCCCGCTGCAGCCACGGCGAGGCGCCCAGCGGCACCACGGGTAGGCAGTCGCAGTTGCATATCTCGATCATGTTGTGGTCGGGGTCGTGGAGGAACACCTGGGCAGGGCAGGCAGCGCGGGCGTGGGCAAGGGTGCCAAGGGTCCGAGCCATGGCCGGTGTCACCCCGAGAACGGCGCCCGACTGGTGCTGTGGCCTTTTTGCTGAAACTGCAGCCTTCAGAGGCGCACTGGAGTGCCCCAAAACCCCTAAGCTGCTCTTGAGACCGCAGTCCCAGCAGAAAGGCTACGTTGTTGCAAAGCATGAATACGACGTCTATTTTTGAATAATGTGAATAGAAAATTTGACTATTTTATTACAATGTCCGAAGAGTACCAAAGACGAGTTAGTCACACCCGTCCACGTGGAGCAGCGTGGGACCTACCCAAGGCGGCAATTGGGTGCCTGGGGGGCTTGGAGCGGGCCACGCCTGGCGACCAAGCCGGGGGGGTGGCCCGGCCACCCGGCTGGGCGGGCCCTCGGGCCTCGGTTCACGGCGGGGCGCAAAGTCCCGCCAGGCGCCTCGGCGGCGGCCCACTCTTGAAAAAGAAAGTAGCAGAAGCGTTGTGTTTAGCGACACGCCGCGGGGACGCCCCACGGATGGGACGACCCGGTCTGGGCGGCGCGCCGGCGCTGGGGAGGCGCCGATCACCAACGGCCAGAATGGCAGGCTCGAAGGTGAGAAAGGAGCGTGTGTGATGTGGGAGGGGAGAGGAAGAAAGGAAGGAAGGAGGGAGGCAGAGTGGAGGAAGGTGTGCCCACCTGGCTGACAACTATCGTCCCCTCTCGCACCCTCTGCCTCTCGTAGTGCATCCCCAACGCCTCCAGCAGCGCCACGACCGCCTCCAGATGATCCGACTGCGCCGCAGCCGGTACACCGATCAGCAAACTGGGCACGGATGTCCCCCCCCCTGCGCCCCTTGGTGGCACCCGCGGCACGGACACCCCACTTCCCAGCCGGGAGGCCCGTCCAACGCCATCCCCCCGCCCGCCCACCTGAAAGGACAGGTGGTCCGCCTTGGGGTTGATCGCCGACGGCCGCTCCACCACCTGGCTGGACTGGTCGCCCCGGATCAAGTGGATGCCCACGCCACAGCCGAACAGCCTGCCCAGCGTCGCCAAAACCACGCCCGTCCGCGTCAGTCAAACGCTCCGAGGCGGCTGCGGTCTCCCACCGAAACTCCGCGGATCGCGGCGCAGTTCAGATCGTACCCCCCACCCCCCCCTTTCCCCTTCCGTCCCCATCGCACCAGCTGCCTTCGAAATCGAAGCTCTGCGGCCTGCGGACCTCCTCGAAGCCCAGGAGGTCGCGGTAGAACGCGACGGACTTGTCCAGGTCCTTGCACACCAGGGACACGTGGTTGAGGCACTTGAGCGGCAGGGCTCCCTGGCGCAGCGCCATGCCTGGGTGGGGCGGACGGGGCGGGGGGCGGAGAGGCGCGGGAGAGGGGGGGGAGCGCCTGCTGGCGAGGGCGCGTGGGGTTGGCTTGGCGGTTTGGAGAGCGCTGATTGCTGGGGTGGAAGCCAGGTTGGGGCACGTGAGGCCATGTGCCGCCACGTAGGCCCCTCGCGCGGAAGGTGTTGCCTGCGCGCCGAGGCACACCCTTTCTCTCGCTTGCCATGTCTTCAGTTCATTTTTCCTTTCTCATTTTACCGTTTTCAGTGTTGCCTTGGCTCTTGTTTATAAGCGGTTCGGCTTCCTGGTGCAGGGCACAGAACGGGATAGAAAGGCACTCACCAAGCTGCGCAGCTCCAAGCACCCTGCCCGGAAGGTTTGGCATTTTAAATTCATAATTTAAGGATCCGTGAGTTTTGTGAGATGTTGTCATCAGTCCCTCTGTCAATTATCAAGATGGGCTCTTGGGTCACGCAAGTTGCGACCTTAGAGTTGCAAGCACACACCGCTGGCGCCGCTTCTCCCTGTCGAGTGGCGAAAGTGGCGCCAGCAGTGTGGCCCACACAACGACGGCCGTTTCTGTTACCTGTGTGCGTCCCCTTGCGAACGTGTATTTAGCCGTCGCGAACATAACAGCTCAGGTAGAGGCGATGGATGCTCACAGTTGGTGGACGTGCCTCGGCTCCTCAAAACGCGCACTTTTCCACGTCCGACTAGTTTGAGTCGACCACTGTGGTTGAGGAACCCCAGCTGTCCTTCCTGTTTGCTGGCTCTGTCAATCTCTGAGGGCTCGCGCCTGGCCTGACGCGCATATCCACCAACACCAGCAGCATGGGTTGCCCCCGCACAGCGCGTGGGTAGTGCAGCAAGGAAGCACAGTGCGACCGCACCCCAGTGAGGAAGCTCAAACCTCATAAAGAATTCGCAGACGTCCTGTCAGAGTCCCTTCCTGGCATCGCAAGGATAGAATGGCCATTTGTCCGTATGGGGGAGCGGGGGGGAAAGTACAATGTTGCACTTATTGACTTGCGTATATGACGAGTGGATAATGTAATGAGATGTGCAACATGTCTCCATGTGTACCAAATGTTTGCCCACCCCAATCTTGTTTGTGGAAATTGCAGCCTTAAATACACCCGCGGTACAGGTGCACGGGAGCGAGGGCCCAGCATTGTGTGTATGTACGGAAAGCGCAGACCAAGGAGCTATACGCGAAGAGGATCAAGGGGCCAAAGGGCATACCCTGTAGAGGGGAAGGTGACGGGTAGAAAAGCAGCGCCTCAGCCGCGAAAGCACTTGGAGACAATCCGTTTGAATACATTTGGGAGCGCAGGAAAGGCACTACCATTGCTTTTTGTAGACGGCTCCATGCACGACTTCGATTGCGTTGTCGATTAGCAGATGCTTTCAGCTCGAACAAGGTCTCACGTCTCTTCGCTCAGTCAGCGTGCAAGCCAGCATCTGAGAAGGCAGCGTTGCTCCCACCCTGTACCTTCTGGTCAAGGAATGTTTATCGCCAATTTTTCGATTGTGCGCACAGAATAGATGCCCAGAATTTGCAAGTTCGTGCAGGCATGAGCTCAAAGGCAGCTCGTTGAAATGCGTACTCTAACATTGATCCATAATGTATACGCCGTCGATCGAAGGCGTTCATCATGCTGGCGAGCATGCTGGTCAATGTGTGTGTGCTGCAATAAAGCATGAAATGATATGTTCGAGAAAACCGCGTGACTAATTTCTAAAAATTGTGTGCCATTCGTGCATGGAAAACTGTTGCCTACATCAGCTAATCCTGCTAAATTTCAATTTATAAATTATGCTATGTGCATTCCCAAAACAGAAATGATCCCAAACTCTGAAGCTCTGTTTTCTTGGAAAAGATATGTCCCCCAGGCGGTAGTGCAGTTTTCAGCTGCTGTTTGGGGGACGCCTCTGACCCGAAAAAAAACTCTAAAGGTGGATGCTACTTACTCTCAACAAACCACGCATGGACTTTGACAACATTTCAAAAGGATGCCTTTGGTCTATCTGCAGATCTGGCTTATCATACTCTCTCCTAATTACAGATTTAAAAACGTTGCAAATTTATTGTGCAGTTCAGTGGGCAAGTTAGTGATGTTTTATGGACGTACCGTGTTATTCGAATAGCCGAATAGCACCGCCGGGACAATAGAACCCACCGACAAACATGTTCTTATGCGACATAAAGCAATCGAGCGACTTCAGTGGCACGCGTTACCCCCGGCCTCGCAATTTCAACTCCCTCCTCCCATCCCAGGCAGCGCCAGATTCTTCCCGCGAAGGAGGAGGAGCAGGCGGGCAGCGCGCCGGGACGACCGGAAGGCTGCGAGGTGTTTTGAGTTTCTGGTCGTCGGAGCGGCTCCCTGGGGTGAGCGCGCTGGTCGCCGCACGGCCCTGCAGCATTCCGGCGCGGATGCCGTTCCGGGCGTTTCCATGGCTTGTGTACCCGTCCGCCGCCCGTCAAGGTCCCCCTTCCTGCAGCCGTCCTTCAAGCGGTTCTCCAGAGTCGTGAGCAATTTGGCTGCGACGGAGTCAGGGTTTGGCTGCGGGTCGCTGCGAGTTATTCGGAGGGTATCGGCGGATGCTGCCGACCGAAGCGCCCGTTGAGGTTTCTAGGCCGTCTGTCGAGTCTGGGATGTGAATAGGGCGTCCTTCGGGGAGAAGGGGCCACGGGCCTCGGCCCTCGATAATTGCGGCAGCTGGTCCGTCCTCGTGTCAACCCCGGTGTGGGCAATTTGGAATCCGCAAACCGTTCAGGAGGTATTATACCGGCCATGCAGATTCGTTGGTTGCGTTGTTTTTCCGTTGATTCATATTTAATGGTGGCGCTTCTGAGCGCTCCGCAGAATGCCTCGAATTCTGGAAGGGTGCTTTTCGGATTGTGTTTCTGAGGCATGAGGATGCCCAGGAGCTTTCCGCAAGGCGTAATACACGCTGAGTACTAACCAGCCACGCATTAAGTACTATTTAGAGAACTACTCCGAAATATCTCTCTGCCCGATCGCGCATGTGCCCGGACCGAGTGGCAGCATCTGATTGTCAAGCTACATGCGATTGAGTGCGCTGCCCCTTTCGTCTGGTGGCTCGACCAGCCATCGTCATTGCCAATTGAAAATTCTGCCTCGCCTGCAGGATGACTGAATGCTCGAGCATCAACGACCTCGACGACGATGTTCTGCTCCAAATATTTGAGCTGCTCATCAACCCCTTCAACCCCAACTTCGAGACGTCACCGACCTCCCGCCTGTGGTCCAAGCCCTGCCGCCTGCACACCGCCAGGGCCGACGCCGACGCGGCTGCAGGATTCGAGTACGTCGTGGTGCTGCCGAGGGTGTGCAAGCGCTGGAAGGAAGCGATTGAGGGCGCCCCGCGAATGTGGAGGTTCTCTCGCATCTGCTGCTGGGGCTGGCCCAAGCAAATGTCGACGGCATGGTGAGGGGTGGCCGTGAGCTAACATTGCGATGTGCAATGGCCGACTCATCTTCGCCTGGTGATATTCTGTTGCGATTTATGATCAACATTAAATTGGGCTGCATTCCGCGCAGCGGCGATTCCCTCATGTGGCAGCGCTAGGGACGTTTCAAATGCATGCGTTGTGCTCAGTGATAATGAAATACCATTAGAGCTATAGCGGAGCAAATGCTAGAAAGAACGGGAAAACTTGCCTTGAAGTTACAGAAAAATTGAATTTACATCATTCCAATCCTGCAATTTACAGCATAAGGAAAAATTGGAGGTTTAGGAGCCATCATTATCAGGAAATTCCGAAATTCGGAAGTATGAAGATTCCCCCAGAACAAGAGTACTCTTGCTAGTAATACTAGTAATACCTGCTAGTAATACTAGTAATACCCTATTACTAGTAATAGGGCACCGTAAAGTCTGCTAGAATGCACGCAAAAGAGCTATGCACGCAGCGTTCTAATCTGGGAGCCCCTCCGCAGGTGGGCCCGTCACGGTCATCAGTGCGAGGGCGTCGCCATCTCAGGTCACACGTCGTGGGCGGGCCTGGACGTAAGCGCTTTCAACCTCGGCTTGTTGTCTCTGCTCACATCCAATCTACGAAAGCTGCGCCTGCTCAAATGCTTCCATAGAAGCTTCATGCCCAACGTGCTTCGCGCGCTGGAGGGACTGAGGGGCCTCGAAGAACTGTGGATGTGGGGAGATGTGGGGTACTTGAGCGACGCGCCCCAACTCGCAGGACTGACGCGCCTCAAAAGTCTGCTCCTGCGGCGCAGCGCATCCCAGCAGCCGGTGCTCCACCTGCTGTGCATTCCTCCGCAGGTTAGTGACGACGATTCTTTGCAGTGATAAAGCGAGATATGTTCATGTGGAAATCTCCGCCTTTGTGTAGGTTTTTGTGATCAAATGCATCATGGCGTACCATGCAAACACGCGCCCACCGCCACTGAACAAGAATATGTGAGGTTCGTTCTATATTTAGTATGAAGGTGCTGCCCCATTGTCGGCATCGCTGTCGGCATACGTTAGTAAAAATGTCACCGAAAACACGGCTATCTAACGCAATGTTATGCATCATCACTCTTTTGCAGTATGATATGTACACATGAGAGTTGTTTCAGACAACTTTGCCGTTTATTTGCTCTGCATCTGTTATCAAAAAAAGTTTGCCTCAATGTGTTTTCAGTAGTATTGCACGGAGTGTTCGATTCTAAAACAGTTTGTGCTTGCCATACAATTTTCTGCAAATTTAGAACAATTCTGATAAAAGTGAGATTGCGTCATATACTTCATTGTCAGCTTACGATCGCTGACTTGCCAGAGTGTCTGCAATGTTTTAGCGAAGTACAAGGGAAGGGATGCACTGAATGCGGAACTCCTCCTCGCTTTCACTTCATGATGGAATTTGCTTTCAAAGATGGGTCCCAGTCATTGTGGCAAAGTCTCAGCCCGCTCCATAGCACATAGGGCATGATTGTGCAGCACAGTGCCCGTTTGCCCATACTGAGATGGCCAATGCATTTTTTGGCACAATATTGCGCTGGCCTGCGGCAAGGACACGCTTCTATATGTCTCAGGCAGTCCAATTCTACTATTACCCATCGGTATGTGCCTAAAATAGACAATTGGTGTAGGCTCCAAGAACCGTGGGCCTGCGTGTTAATCCTCATGATTGTGAGCCACGACGTTGGTGTCCAGCGGATTTTGGTCCCAGGACGCCGTAGTTTTTGCAGCCATTTAATATAAACCAAGCAGTTGGCTTTCTACTTTCTGCATTACTTTCTACGCCTTTGCTGCCCGCCGGATAAGGCAGGCAATGCAGGTGCGCGGCCCTTCAGCTACCTGTTTCTGATGCGAACATGCAGCTCCGCCACTTGGATTTGGAAAACGTCAACATACTTCCGAAGGAACTGGGGCTGCTCGTGGAGCTAGAAGCGTTGAGCCTGTCGCACGTCAAGTGGCACGGGCCGTTGCTACAGCACGTTGAATTCGTGACGTCTTTGACGTCTCTGGTCGTCAACAATGGCGAGTCGGCGACGGAGGTGCGCACGGGCGCCAGGTGTAAAGGGCAGCCCTAATTCGATGCCCTCAACGTTGCCAAACTTCTCATTGATGGTCATTGTCATGGAGTGTTTCTCAGGATGAGTGAAGCGGGCCAATGGCGTATCCCAATTACGCCACAACTTCAGCGAGTGTGCCAAAGTGAAACCTCCCATGTTGGAGCCAGAATCGCAATGTCAAACTCAGAAACTGCCCTTGTCAGGTACAGACTTCGTTCTGATTAACCAAATGCCCACATTGCCATAGACACTGCGCCTCGTGATCATCAATCCATCACCTGCTTCCCTGAGAACGGCTTGAATTCCAGGCTTGTTCTCGCAGCTGTTGCACTGGCCTGACTCCCTGCAGTGTTCATGATCACCACCTGAACATACAGGCTGCGCAGAGACGTCCAACCCCGCGCCCCCACGCTCCGTTAGTTCACTTGTATGCGCCCTCAGTGCCTAGCGAGCAATGCGCGTCTCCCAAACACATGTTTCAAAGCTGTGGTACATACCTCTGGCGACCCCAATTGATCTGTCCTCGCAACCCCCACAGGAACTGGACGTCCTGACAGACCTCCACCATTTCCGCGCGCTGCCCATGCTGTCCAGCCTCCAGCTGGGGGGGCCCGGGCTACTGTTCCCCCGGGCGTTCTCAGTGCCGCCCTGCCAGCTGCGGAACGTCTCCAGCCTCCACCTGGAGCGCTGCGCCTTCGAGGCGGTGCCCCAGTCCCTCCTGGCCCTGCCCTCCCTCACCAGCCTGGTGCTCAGGCACGGCCCGCTGAGCGGCCTGCCGGACTCCATCCCCTCAAACCGCATAAGGTGCCTGGACTTCTCGTGCAACGAGTTCACTGAGGTGCCGGCAGGCTTGGCTTCCATGCCAGCCCTCGAGACCCTGAGCCTCATCAGCAACCCCCTGTGCTTGTCGCAGAGCTTCGACTTCCTCGCGGGCCTCCCCAGTGTGTGCAGCATCAGGTTTGGATACGAGCTGGTGACGAGCGTGCACAGGGACTTGGCGGGGTTGAGGTGCATGTCCCCCATCGCCGGGTTCAACTTGGGCACCCTGTGGATGGCGATGCGGGAAAAGGTGCCGAAGTGTTCTCTGTACATTTAGCGCTGCGCCTACGTCGTCACTCGTAAAGTATCAGGAATTGGTGCATTCAACTCCACCCGCAAGGTGGAAGGGGGCCAAAGTGCTGGCAAGGCTGTCCTGCTGGGAGCCCCGGTTGGTGAGACAATCCGGTGGGTGCGAGATCATGGCGGGCTTGAAAAGCACGTGGCCCCATTCGTCACTGAATTGGAGCCAAACACCGTGCACGATCCAAAATCGCTCGACATCGTCATGCCACACATTGCCGACACGAGTTCACCTTCGAGGCACTTTGGCCACGCCCAAGAGCAGCTTCATACCACCGCCACTTCACAAACACACAACCCTCTTGTTGATTGCTTTGGGATGCCGCTATCATGGACACTACACTTGTTGCAGGCAACCTTGGCCTGCGGCATTCCTGTGTCTCTGGCTATGGCTAGAGGGCGAGCAACCTGGCACCCGAGGGCATTTCTCAGTTGGCGTTCGTCTGGTGAATTTGAGAACATACAAGCAGTGCATTCGCAACACACAATACAGCACAAGACCCCAAGGTACGAACAACAAATTAAACCAGTGATGTTTTAGCAGTTTCCTGTGCGCCACTTCCTGGATACTGTCTTCATGGACACCAGCCCGAAGTCCCCTAGTGCGCCCACAGCAAAGTGCCCTCATTGCTTCTGAAGGATCCCGCTATTGGCAATGGAGCAACCCCGTCTTTCCAACTCGAGGTGCTGCACCCACGCTGTGATTGAATATCGCGGGCAGCGCTCATGGCAGCGAGATGTTCGTGGTGTGGATAATGGATCAGCAACTGCTCCACGCAATACTGGCCAGAAGGAAGCAATACCCCGAGCGGTCAGTTCGCTGAGCGCACTGTGCCATGCTCACCTGGTCGTTGAGTTCTGATGCCGCACTTAATATTGCACATGTTTGGTGAAGTTCCTGCCTGGCAACTGTTGGTTGTGCTGATACACCAGTCCGAGCAGCCCAACCAGGTGTTCCAAATCACCTCTCCTATTTCTACACTTTGCTGAAAGTGGCACAAGGGCTGCTGTATCCCACGACTTCCCTAGCGCTGTGTTCTCATGCACCAGTGCAAGCAATGGGCAAGCTGCTCTGCCACATGGTGTGTATCCAGGTGGTGTGCATGCATGTGGTGGGCATGGGTCGAATGCAAGGACGATGCTGCATCAAAGAGACGGCACGGCCAAGAGGAAAGTTGAGCTGCGGAGCATGATGCAGATTCACCAGCCCAGTACCACTGCTCCAGAAAACAGGCCAGGGCATGGGCCCCCCCTGCAAACCACCAGAAGTCACAGACAACGAACTAAAGCAATTAACCAAGCATGAATGTGTGCACACCTGCGTTGCTTAAAGAATGCCTACACGCACGTTCATTCCTGAGTCCATCGGCTATCGTGTCCCATTCGTTGGCCACCACACAAACACCCAGTGTGCGCACCTACGTCCCCTAGAGAGCTAATTGCTGTAACTCGTGGTCGTGATGGAGTCTGCGCTGGCGAAGGACTCGTCCCACACAGTGTGGAACCAGCCCTCCCTGTCCACCCTCTGGTAGGTGTGCGACCCGAAGAAGTCCCTCTGCGCCTGCACCAGGTTGGCCGGCAGCCTGCCCCGCCTGTAGGCGTCGAAGTACGCCAGACTGGAGGTCATCCCGGGCACGGCAACCCCCGCGCCCACGGCCAGCTGCACAACCCGCCTCCAGGACTGCTCCCGGGACACCAGCTCCTCCGCAAACGGCCTGTCCACCAGCAGGTTGGCCAGCTTGGGGTCCCTCACGTACGCCTGCTTTATCCGCTCCAGGAACTTTGCCCGGATTATGCACCCGCCCTTCCATATGCGCCCCAGCTCACCCACATCCACCCCCCACCCCTTCTCCTCGCTCTTGGCTTGGATGATGCTCATCCCCTGTGCGTAGCTGCAGATCTTGGAGGCGTACAGTGCCTGCCGCACGTCCTCCACCAGCGTCTGCTTGTCCACATCCGGGGGCGCAGCAGGGCCCCCCAGGCCCACCTCTCCATAGAACCCCTCCGCCGCCTCCCTCTCGCCCTTCAGGGCGCTCATGTAGCGTGCGTCCAGCGATGCGGCGATCGTGGGCGCAGCAGTGGCCAGCTCCGCGGCCTCCTGCACGGTCCACTTGCCAGTGCCCTTGCTGCCAGTCTTGTCCAGTATCTGGTCCACCAGGTAGCCCTCACCCATTTCGTCCCTCTTGCCCAGGATAATCGACGAAATCTCGATCAGGAAGCTCTCCAGCTCTCCGGCGTTCCACTCCGCGAACACGGCCGCCATGTCCTCGTTGCTCAGCCCGCCGATCGTCTTGAGCACGTCGTAGGCCTCCGAGATCAGCTGCATGTCCCCGTACTCGATCCCGTTGTGCACCATCTTGACGTAGTTCCCCGCGCCCCCTGGGCCGATGTACGTCACGCAGGGACCGTCGTCCACCTGAGCGGCCACGGAGGAGGTGAAGGGTTAGCAGGGGGTGCCCTTTGTATCACCCGTCCCTTTTGCTTTCTGTAACGATTACTATCTGGGAGGAGGTTGGCATTTAGGAGGGGTGCCCTTTGCATGGCCTGTTTCGTTCTCTCCTTGCAACTAATCTCACCTGGGCGGCCACCCGGCTCACGATGTCCTCCATCAGCCGGTACCCCTCCACGGGGCCCCCTGGCATCATCGACGGCCCGTTGCGCGCGCCCTCCTCCCCGCCGGAGACGCCCATCCCCATGTACAGCACGCCGGCCTCCGCCGCCCTGGCCTGCCGCCGCTCCGTGTTCTCGTACCACTCATTGCCGCCGTCCACGATCAGGTCGCCGGGCTCCAGGTGCTCCAGCAGCGCGTCGATCGTGGCGTCCACGGGCGGGCCGGCCTTCACAAGCAGCACCACGCGCCTTGGCCTCTCCAGCGATGCAACGAACGACGCCACGTCTGGGTAGCCGGCCAACCTGTCCGCCACCCCCTCCTTGGCTGCCCGCTCCACCACGGCCTCCGTCTTGCTGAACGACCGGTTGTACACCGAGATCGGGAACCCCTTCTCCGCGACGTTCAGCGCGAGATTCTGGCCCATCACCGCCAGCCCCACCAAGCCGACAGCGGATTTGGTCGTGGCATCGCGCCCGTCCGTGGCGGGGTCAGTGGCCGCGGCGGCGGCCGCCACTCGCCGGCATGCGATCCGATCTCGGCGCGCCGGCCGGATCGGCTGGCATCGATGCCGGACGGGGCGGAAGGATGGGCTGAGTGGGGATGCGGACGGCCGGGCCGCCCGCAGGGGCAGGCCGGAGGGCCGCCGGAGCGTCGCGGCACGCTTCAGCATGGGGGCGGGGTGGGGTGGGTTGGGGGGGGGGAAGGGGTTGGGGAGGGCTTTGTAGCGGTCCCCCTGGCCCGGCGGGAGGGTCCAGGACAGCGGTGGGCGGGGCCTGTGCCCGTCTGGGGCCGGGGCATTTGACCCCTGCAGGCGGAGGGAGGGGGGGGGGCTGTCTGCTTGCTGACTAGGCAGGCTCCTTGTGACTACTAGTGGGCGCCCCCCCCCAAGGCCAAAAATTGCAGGCGAAAAGAGAATGCGCCAAATTGAAACGGATGGAAAAGAACTGAGCTTATACATTGCCGACAACTCTGAGAGCATCTTTATCGGTCGGTGCTATTGCACCGGCGGAGCTATCCAGGAACGGTTCTCATTGGCTGCTGCGCCACCTTACTAAGGTGGCATTTGCCAAATAGCACCGGTGCTGTTGCTCCCCTGCGCGCATCCGCAATGGTGGGTGCTATGCCTACGATGAATAGCATCCCTGCAGCACTACAATGTTCTGCGCGAATAGCACCGGCGCTATTCTGGGGTGCTATTCGGCCCGAGCGGTGCTATTCGAGGCCAAAATAGCACCGCTCGGCACCGAATAGCTCTGGGTGTGCTATTGGGGTGCTATTACTCCCCAACCGTTAATGATGGTTTTTTGGACGTGCGGTGCTATTCGGGTAGCCGAACAGCTCCGCCGGGACAATAGCACCCACCGATAAAAGATGCTCTCAAGTGGCGGTCCACGAGGCCATGACACTCAATCTGGAACAACTACACTTGCAGTTCTTTGAGCACAATAATGGCTATTGCTGCACCTTGAAATCGCATTAGTCACTAAATTGATCGTGGTATTCCCTATGTGTTTGCTGCATCGACCCAGTGATTTGAACACTCGTGCACTTCGGTCGTAGTGACTCGTATTTGGGTGTGGTGCAATAAGTCCTTGAAGCAGTAATCGGAATGTTGAGTTGCCTAGTACCCTATTTCCCCTCGGTCCATGGCCTTACCATGGTGTCTACACCCTGCAACGTGGTGCCAACAGACTACGTGCACTATTGACTGGTGATGACCAGTCAAGTGCGCCGGCCCATTGCCGGTCTTCCACTCACATCCTTGACTGGCAATGTGAGCGCGTTGTATCGATCGCTACCGTTCCTCGTTTCCACCATTCTCTGCATATTACAGAGTCTACTTCAGCAGAAGAACATACGATAACTTGTAAATATGTACACAGCACAGGGGACGTTAGCTTAATAACCTAATTGGCTCAGAAAGCCAGCCAACAGCACTTCAAGTGGGATTTCGAGGAGTGTTGTTGTGGCAACCTTACATCGGCATATATTTGCTGGCATTTTCTGTGTTCCGTTGCATCTCTTTGGCCTCGGCCATTGGTCCCCTGCTCTGTATAGCGAATGCTGTGTCGCATCAGAGACGATGCCTTTGAGCCCATCGGCCCCACACTTGCGCAAGACCTGCGCCCCGGAAAATGGACATCATCAAGCCTGATGGCTCGTTCGAGATTTCTAGCGAGCCATCAGGTTTGATGATGACCATGATGATGCTTGATGGCAGCATTAGAGCCGGCAATGTGCTGCTGTTGAGATGTGCCCGTTCGCATTTGAGCACGTATACCTATCGAGGACGGACTTGGCGCTGAACGACGTCCCCGTGCACAACTTCCAGCTGGCACTGAGAACGCGCCTGGAGCATTAGTTAAACGTGCGCAGCTGTTGGGAGGCTGGAGCTGCAGCAACAAGTAGACGCTGCACCATTGCTGCAGCTTTTATCGTTTAGCAAATGGCAAGGCTCCCGTGGCCCTGGCCATAACGTTATATCCTGGCAATAGTACTTCAAGAAGCACTTACTGTATAAGTGAAAAACTTCGCGTGGGAAAAATGTTTGCGCATTTCATGCTCGAGCAACTGCGCGAACATTTTTCCGCGCGAACGTTTTTCCACGCGAAATATGGGAAATTTTTTCAGCGCGAATTTTTTTATTTATACAGTAATTGTGTGATGACATGAACTCGGATTCTACAGCGTGGCGCAGGATGCAGATCCCGATACATCTGAATATGTGCGGCAGCGCTGATGTTTATTCGGAGACTATCTCACGGATCCAAGAATCTGCCTCTGGCGATGTAGGATCTTGACCTTGAGATGGAGCTGCACTATCAGCTCGGAATGCAGATGGGTGTCTGACCTGCTCAGGGAGGGCCAATGGCTTCGCTCACGCGGGATCCGCAATGCACCGCATCAAAACGGGTCTCAAAGCACTTTCTATGCGGAATGCCAGTTTAACAGGAAGGTTTGTCTTCCGTCAGGTCTCAATTAGCGCACCGTCAAAGCGCTAAAAGGTATGCCAAATTTAACGTGTTATTTGGCCCCTTTTTCCCCATTAACGGCGCCACTGACGTCTTTTTTTCCTTGTGGTTGCCGTTTTTCTTCCTAATGCGCTAACGCCGTTGCAGCAGGAACGAATAAATACATGTATGCCTTGTATTGGGTATCGGGTGGTGACACGGAAATAAAATTTTTGCGCTGCAGATCTATCAGCATTTATGTTCAACTCACAACTCCCATTGCGTCACAACATCCGGGATTGGGAAGGCCCCCCTGTCCTTTATATGGCAAAATATCCATACAAACCATGTTCAGGAAATCCTAATATACTAATGCACGCATCTGGGGCAGTTTCGATGCTTTTCCTTATGGCTATACAAAAGAATCACAGAATACATTTTGCGATCGAAATATATCTTACAAAGCGCAGACGACATACTGATGTTGTGGGAAAATCGAGCAGGAGAATTCTTTCAGAGGATCCATATTTAAATTTTCATAATCATCGCTGTCACCGGCATTGTTTATTCTACGAAACGTAATGAGTAATTGGGGGCAACAGTTGAAGAGATACACGGGTTGTCCGATGAGGATGGATATTCTACTTGAACTACATGGTCTGTTGGTCTGGCGCAACATTATTGGGGTAGTACTGATATACTAGCACCGGGTTTTGAGCGTTTTGCCGACAAATATATTAGGCCATCCGACACAAGCATACACCTTGTGAAAACAATATCGGTCTTCATTTCTTTTGTCATTGACAGTTGTCGACATAAAAACGTAGGCGTTTGATATTTTTCAACGCCGAATAAGGCAATGATACAACTTACACTACTCACAGTGGAAACTGTTCATTTGCGTGCATCCTGTGTCCGGCTTGCACCTACCAGTGCCTGTGCTGTGCAGACAGGCTAACAAACCGGCGGCAGGCTGGGCAGCATCAAAGCCTCGAGTTTTGCGGAATCACAGAGTGCACAACCGCTCTCGTTCAAAAGAGGGAGATGAGTGCCTTGATAACGCAGTTTTGGGCTGGCCGCAGGGAACCTATTCCGTTTTTACCAACAATGAAAGCGCAGTCTCTGTTCACCGACCTGAACTTGCACTCCATGCCAGCCTGACGTCAGCGATGTGCGGGTGGGGTGGGGGTGTTATGAATTCGACCGGTGGGCACCGTTTCTCACCATGCTCGAACCTCCCGACTTCCAGTCGTCCCCGGCTCCCCCTTGTTCAGATCATTCCAACCAAGACAGGCAGGTGCGCGCAGATTTCTCGCACCACAATCTGGCCGTTACTCAACCCGTTCTTTTGCCAATTTGTTTTGCTGCAGAACGCAGGCGGGCGTCCACTGGACTTCGCCTTCGCGGGGGTGCAGTCATCAAAAACTCGAGGTACGCGACCAATGCCATGCATGCCCCCGCCGATCGGAACCCCATTTGTGCAATAAAGGCTTGTTCGACAAGCCACACAATGAGCACAATTATATTGGGTGACTCACTTCTGTAAACGTTTCCCGATGGGTATCCACTAGGGATGGTATCCGGGGTGGTAAAACCGGACCTGGGTACCCGGTGTTTCCGGAACATGGGTACCCGCCGGTACCCGCCTGTACCCGGGTACGTACCCGTACCCGCCTACCCGGGTACAAGGGTTGGCGGGTACCCGGGTAGGCGGGTACTAAAAAGCCAGTACCCGCCTCGGGTACCCGGGTTTCCTGTACCCGGGTACCATCCCTAGTATCCACCGTATGCGCAATGGGTGCTGCATGGGATGGCCCGAGTATGCCACCCTTGCATACTGTAAAAAAGGGGGAAACGTTAAAATAAACAAAGAGTGAATACGCATCTGAAACATCAAGGCTGTAATGCCTTGAGTGTGAGCTTCACCGAGGAAGGCGAGGGAAGCAGGAGCTGACTGGCTGGAGTCATTCTGTGTCTTCAAAAGAATCGTGTCACTGATCAGCTCCCCATACCTGTCAGGTCAAAGGCTACCTTGGGAGGTCCTGCACCGTAAGGTTGTGGGCTTGGGGTCAAATCGGGCTCATTGGGCTGCCCTGTGATGCCCTGATCCGTCAGGACCATTCAGGCTGTCTAACCTGGCGAGGAAGGACACGAGGCCTGTTGGTTTTCACCAAAAAAAGGGGTCCATATGACTGAAAGTTTACAATTGAAACAAAACATGCCTTGAATTGCACTTTTAGACAGGGTACATGTGAATAAATCAGTTACCATTGACTGGTGCGAACAGCAATGGGCATGCACATTCGTTGTACCCTCATGACATGCATGGTTACGTCCTGACGCTCCCACAGCAATGCACATGCGTGCGCGAGAGCTGGAGTACAGAAAATGTCATGACACAAGGGCTGTACTCTCCTTGGGTGAGGGATTTATGTCAACGATTCCTTAACAAGGGAGCTGACACCTTATCAACCCGTACGCCACTGGGCAACAGATTTCCCACCACTGCCATGAAGCCTTGTGCAGGTTTGGGTTGTCGGACACAACCAGAAAGGGACACAACTGCCCTGGTGTGGCTTTTATATCATGTCTGACATGACGTCACTGTATCAGACTGAAAACATGACTTACTGATGAAAAGGAAAGAGGAAAAGGATCGGTCCTGGTGGAGACAAAGAAGTGGGGTGGGAGCGTTGGTCTAGTTTTAGGGCGGCATGCTGGGGATGCATGCAGACAGCGGACTCCTGTGGCTTTCTCAGACACGGGTGCCTTGGGGACTGTCCACGCTAAGGCATTGAAAGGAAGGAAAACGCTGGAAATATCATTCACAAAGACGTGGGGAAGTGTGGCAGAAATGTCACAAGGCTTCGCCAAACAGGCTACCATGCCCTGGAAAGAATGGGTTTGTTTTGATACCGGTTGTGTCCATTCTTTTCTAATTCGCCATTGCTTGACCCCTGTAAACATATATGGTCCAGTAAATGGACCTGAGGGCGCTCTTCTGTACTTTTGAGGTGAACACTAATCGAGGGCGCAACAGTGAAAGTAATGTATTGTACTGTATTTTGCAGTAGTTTGTAACTGAAGTGGCAGCCGGCCATGGGGTGCCGTGGGCTGTCAGCTGAGGCAGCGAGGGGGTATCAGGTTGGATGATTTTGGCAGCACATGGGGGATTGCATTAACAGAAGGGTAATTGATGGTCGCTATAGTCCAAAAGTCAAGAGTGCTTGAGCACTATCGTTGGATGGAGCTCACCTCGCTCAGGCAGGTCGCATTTTTCTGGATCATTTGTTTGATGAAGTGGCCACCTGGAAGGGGATTTCACTTGAATGGGTGGTTTGGCAGGATTTGCTGGGGTATAGGTCAGAGAATTCCCACAGTTTTCACACTATCAGAGCTGCGATGGGGATACCAGTAGACAGGTCTACAATAAGCGTTGGTGATGGGAAGGACGATGGGATGCTTGGCAGCAGCCGGCGGCAGGACCAGGGGGCAGATCTGCCACCCGTACCAAACGATCTGTGGAAGCTGGACCTCGATGACGAGTTTGAGAATGACACCCTTCCCTTTCTGTGAATAACTGGGAGTGAAAGGTAACTTCTTTTATGCTGAATTTCGAAGTTCTGATAGAAAACCCCAAAAAACGCAACAAAAGCATAGTTGGGAATGTGCTGCCTCTGACTGTTTGGAATGGGGTGAGTGCATGAGCATGTTCGCCGAAGTCATAATCACTGTTGTGCAACAGCGACATGTCACGTATCGTACGTTGGCGGGTATTTTTGAATGGAATGATTGTTGCGTTATTGTGTTTGTCGGCAGCGTTGATTACTGAAAGTCCAGTCAGTTTAGTGGGGGCGGCGCCGTGGTTGACGAACTGAAGTTATCCTGACCATTTGCAGGCTGTGACATCAGTTGATGTGACTTTGTTAATTTGACTGAAAGCAGTTTGGACACTTTGGGACCAGGAGGGCCCCTTTGAAGTGGATTTGCAAAGCCGCTGGCGGGGCGTGCTTGCTCTCCGGCCATGGTTTGTCGACTGGTGAGAGCTGGTGACCGCCGATGAGAGCGCGGGGCTGAGAGTTGTGAAGACATTGTTTTAAGGGCCGACGAGCCGACCTTTCGACGTTGGTTTCTGTGTATGTTCTGTGCGTGAGGCCAGCGAGCTGGCTGAAGGTGCTTACCCATGCGGAATGGGTCTTCGCCACCGATTCAGGCGCTGCAAGGCATCGTCTCAGCAGTATATGCGGACGACCTGGTGCTGATATACCCAGACGGTCATACGATCATGATGCCACGCCGCCGATTGGCATGCCATGGCCTGGACAAGGCTGCGAAAGGGCCGATACCAAGGTCCGAAGCGCGAAAGGCCCGAGAGGGGGCAAGTTGGCCTGAAAGGGCGGCATATGTCGCACACGGGGCATGGAGATGCCGAAACAGGTAGGGAATGCTAAAACCAACGCCAGAGGGGGGGAATATGCATGTCAATGCGTCGCGACTCTGTCGTGTGCGCCAGAAACTGTAAATTTGTAGTGAAATCTGTCTCTTTGCGGCGGGATGCTTGATCCGTAGGCATCGCAAATCGCATGCTGTCGAAAGCCCACTCAATGTTCTTCTTCGTTGATCTCGGAACACAGTCGGCACATGTGTTTTGCTTTTATGGAGGGGTTTCAAAGCTTTTCGGAAGATCCATTGAGTCTTCCTGTTTCCATACGGGGCGGTCTCAAGGACATCTGCATCCCGAGCTGCTAAGTCTGGGATTCCGACCTTTGTTCAGGTGCATAATTATTCGAAAGCAAAGCAGGTCATATCGACGCATACACAGTGCACTGCGCCAGAGATTTAGGTATTACAAATCTACTTGTATGTGTTTTGCCACACGCCTTCCACATCACCTCCTGCTGACTTGGAAGCTGGGCACGGTCTGTTATACACTGCTCTCGCGTGCGCAAATCTCTACGTTGATCTGCGACAGCAACTTGCGCGAACTGATATGTCCATTGTTTCCTGCCACAGAAACGAATGAGAATATGTTCCATGCGTGCACGGCAGTTACGGAAGCTTCAACCGAAACGCCAACGTGACACAGTCAATGACGGTTATCGGGAGGAAAAAAATGAGTGAATGATTGGACGTGCTTTACATACAGCGCGAAATACATTGGTCAATGTACATGCCAAAGGCTGACAGCTTCACCGTTTGCTTCAAGCATTCTTGATTCGTCCAGTAAACTCACATCTAGCAGCCGAACATGATGCAGTATTGACAGTTTAATCAACTCAAGTCGGCACCATCGGTCAACCATTGCGAATTCGATCCAAGGGACCACATGGCACCCTTGATGTGGCATTTACCCCGCAATCCTTCTTGTAAAGAAATTAGCAGCGTCCGCATGTGCGCCCTTTGTTGCATCCACAAATGCATCTTGCGCACAACCAAGGGGCCTATCAATTCGCCGTAGTCCAGCTCAACTGTGTGTGTCTTCCAGTTCCTCAGCGCCCTGGATTGGTGCAAGTCGGCGAAAACGTTGGGCGGGTCAAAAACGATAAGGCAATTTGCGCACGCTGTCTTGAAGGTGATGATGATAAGCGGGGCATGGCGACTCTATGCCAAAAACGTCAGGTGTGCTCATCCGTTGCTATTACCCCCCTCCGCCACCGCGGCCTCGCGAGAGCCCGTGGCTCCCACAGGAGGCCCAGGGACCTGCCCCGCCCCAGGCCCATGGGCTGACCTTTATCCAGGTCGCCGGAGGCGCTGGACAGTGAGCGCCCACGGGGTCAGCCTCCCAGGCCAAAGGCGCGGCGCGCAATTCACTGGCCAGCTGATGCCGCCTGATGCAGTCGTTCAAGATCGGTGCTGGACGCTGGACTGGACAGGTACGGGATGTACGGCAATCCGCAGGCAGCGCGGTGCGTAGGGTGCTCTTGCTGCACTCGTGTTCACTACGCCCGAGCACTGTGGGCCTTGAACAGGGCGCAAGGCTGTGCGGGACTCCCTGGAAAGGCCTGCGCTTCTGTGTGCGGTTCTAGGCTCGGCCAAGATGTGTGTCTTCCAGTTCCTCAGCGCCCTGGACTGGGCAGTCGGCGAAGCGTTGGGCGGGTCACAGCGATAGGCGCCCCATTTGCGCGTCGCTGGCGCGAGGTGTCTGATATGGGGCATTGCAATTGTCGTCTTGGAAATATGTTGATTACACGCTGGACGCGGTCACAATCCACGAATGTGGCACATGCACATACGGTGCTTGGGACTCGGAGGCGCTGGGACGTCAACCTGGGGCCGTAGCCAGAGATGGGCCTTCGCCCACGGGGTGATGGTAGCTCAAAGACGCCAATCGGGCGGTTCCACCTGGGCGGCGTCGGGGGTGCCGTAGGCTTTGCTGCAATTGCCAATATCCTCGCTGTCCCTCTCTTTGACTCCTTTTGTGGATTGCACATTGTCGCTCTAGTTTGAGGGATCCGATGCCAACCCCGTCCTGACAGATGAGGTCCTTTGCGTTCTAGTGTTGTTAGTTGCAGTCCTCGGTTATGTGCCGCGTGCGCGTGTGTGTGAAGGGATAGTTTGGCCATCCTTGTGGGTCTGTGTGACGCCGGGGTGACCCCTGGGGGTCCGTTGCATGCCAAACACCTGATGCAACTGCTGCTGTTCGACCGATTGAACCCCAAGGAAAGCTGGAGATGGCCAGTGCATGCCAGAGGAGGCGTGGGACCACGCGCGCTTGGCATGGATAACAGTGAACTCCACACAGCATTCCCTGTGCCGCACAGCGGAAGCTGATGCACTTTGATTGTTGCAGCAACAGTTTGGGGACTTGATCAGCCTTAAACTCGCGTCTGTATTCCATGTGTGCACGCTGGGCCTCGAGCGACTCAAGAGCATAAGAACAATGCCTGGTTTGCTTGCAGCTTTGCCAAGAAAGGCCACTTGTGTGACCTTGGGGGGTTGATGTGGCAGATATGCATGCCAATTCTGTGGATGGCCCATCAATTCCCTGCAAATATATCCCCAAAACAATTCCATGGGAATGCCCTGAAAGAGCGTAGCAGTCATAGGCACGCCCAACCGTAAAGTCAGAGGTCGTTTCAACGCTTTGCCTAAAAGCGGTGTGCAGGCATGCACCACACATCCTCTCATCAGTGCACGACTCATCTGCAACAACCTGCGAGATGTAGCGGAATGATCATTTTCTGGCAATGCAATGCTTGTGGTGTGTAAGTGTTGCCACTGTCAGTCTTCATCGTGCGCAATACAGATGCAGTTATATATCCGTTGTAGTTACACATTTCCACGCTGGACAGATCTGGACCATTGTTGCTGACTGTTCACTCACAAGCCTGTTGGTCCAGGATACGCTTCCCTGCACTGTGAGCGTGTGCAGAGTTTTGCTGGGACAGGATGGCAGCACATTGTTTTGCAGTGCTGTGCATTGAAGATATTATCACGTGTACTCTGATTGATGACCATAGTTGCTCATCTGCTGCTTTCCACCACTGCCTTTTTTAGGCGTTTTTGGATGTGGGAGTGCCATGAATCCTTTCAGGCGATGTTGGGCGCCAGGGTTGTTGCGTTGGCCATTGGTATGCCTTTGGCAAATGACTGTTGAAGGGGAAGGGCGTCTGGTAACGTGAAGGGCACTGAGCAGCAGGTAGGGGACTTGTGGCTCTGCTGTCATGTATTGGCATCCAGCGGCATTCCCAGGGATGCGGGAGCACTGACTTGCCGACCAGCTTTTGGCAGGCTTCCTGTGCAATGAACAACCCCTATTTCCTTGTGAACAATCTCCACGAACGATGTTTGTGACACAGCACTGCGATGGGAGGACTTTGGCTGCTTCTCAGCCCACGGCACGACTGGCCTGCTCGGTCCGCTTGTGCACTTTTTCGTGGCAGGTCGGCTCCTCATGGATAATTGAAACGATTTCAATGCGCAGCTGCACACACGGAAACATAGGTGGTCACGTTGTGTGGACCGCTACACTGAGACAGCATCAGATTCCAACGATCAGCACAACCTTTGCAAGAACGATCTTCCACCCACATATCCAAGCCCACATCTTGAAGTTCTCCCTTGGTGCAGACCAACGCCCAAGGGGAGGGGAAAAGGGAAAAACGTGCCCCTTGTCGAAAACAAGCTGGGTATTCCTCTGCTGGTTCACCAAATCGTTTTGCTTGGCATGTGGAAGAAAAGTGTGTGATGTGGCGATGACACTTTTCCCCACCTCGCCTTTCCTGGGCGAATGGGCCTATCCCCTTGTCTCGAAATAGGGCATCTTGTATGAGCCGCACGAGGACACATGCAAGCTCACAATCCTGTGCTGCACAGGGGAACATACTCGTCCTTGCAGTGTTGGGACTGCCTGCAACACTTAGCCCACTGCCAGACGTGCGAATAAGTGGCGTGCCATTTTTGCCGGGCATTTGTGCCGCAAAGTCGAAAGGGTAGAGAAAACGCATGAAGCAAGCACACTCTGCCTCGGATACTAGTAGTATGTTACCGAGAGAGAATGCCTGTCAGGCGCTCCCACCCATGCCCGCTGGAAGTTAAATCTCCTGTGGGCGCCACAGGCAAGCACTGCCAACGAGGTGAAGGTTGCGGGTGGAATTCGGAAGGGCAGCGTCGACTTCTGCTTGCTGGTGGAGAACCCATGCCAAAGCAACTGAATTGGGCATTGAACACATGGATGCATTGTCCCAGGCCGTGCTCCTTGTACTCAGCACCACCAAATGTGGTTGAAGAAGTTTAGGTCATTGTAGTAAGCGAACATAAAAGGAGAGGAGCGTGCGTGTGCACAGTCCTTGACCGCACTCAAGGGCGGCGCCCACCTCCCCACGACACTGTACCTCCACTGCTTTGACTGGCTTGGCGATGCGCGGCCCCACACCCGCGCCAAGGGACGGCACGTTACTGAGCCGTCCGGGCAGTTTTGCGTCAGTGGGAGCTACATTAGAAGCTCCTTCGAAGCGTCTACCGGTCTGCCGCCAGGTCGCCGCAACGGTACTACAGCCTTTCGCCCTCCAAAGGTGGGGCGCCTCTGCCAACGGCGGAAGCGAGCACGGGCTTGTTGGCTGCGCGGCGTGTCTGAGCGCGTGGGAGGCGCACCTCGCTCTGGCGGGGGCGTTAGAGCGATGACCCCTGGTTCATTCATTCAGAAAATGTTGCACTTGAAACCAAGGAGGCAGCCGTTCAGATCGCTGATGTGCGCGAGAAAGGCAGTTTCCACGGTTGGTTCATTGCGGCTCATAAAGGTCACTGCATGAGGGAATACAATTCGTACATTTGCAGAGCGATTGTCGATGGTAGTGCACGGAAAGAGCCATTTTTTCTGTCAGCAGAAGCAAGACTCGACTTCGATTGATTTGGACGCACGCCGTCGTAGGCACTGCAGTAAAAGAGCAAATGCATTTGTTCTTGAGGACCTGACTGACATAATGAACACAAACGGCATGAAAATTGTGTAATAGATTGGCATGAAAACTGTGTGCACACGATGGGCAAAGTTGTTTCGCATGTGGCCGGCTCGGCCTCTACGATTGCGCAGCCAACTTTACGCTTTCTGAGCGCCTACTACGCCCGTATTCATGCATTTAAGCGGCGCGTCGACACAGCCAGGTCGCATGACGCAGTTGCAAACGGTGATCAGTCCGCCGGCCCCTCTGCCGCCCGCAGCCCAGCATCCACCTTGCCCTTGGCAAGGGCAACGCCGTCGTCCAACAAGCGGGCCCCCTCTGGCAACTCCCCAGACTCCCTGTGTACTGGCTGCATGTGCACAGGGCCCGCGCTTATGCCATGTTACATGGTTTATTGGGCGAAATTGTCAAAACTAAGTTTTGGCATAACTATGCATAAATGTGTTGCGTTTGTGCCATGACGACCATGCCCTGCATGTAGAGGACATCCGCTGAGAATATTGCAATTACACGGATTCATTTCCTCTTTTGAGTTGAGATCACTCCAGAATAGGTACAGGAAATTTGTTGTGCTTTGCAGCAATCGTGCGTCCACCTTGTGGACGACAATTAGCTGAAAATAGTCAAAACACGGACTGGAAGGCAGCTCGTCCTGTATCTTAGATTTGGGAAGCTCCACAAGTCCACTGCAATATTTCGTCCCTTGTCTCCACCAGTGAGATTCCAAGAAAAGGCGTCTTAAAGACGCAAAAGTTTGCAAAAGTTTTGCAATTTCGGAGACACGTATTTGAAAGCACTGTTCCCATAAATGCTGATCGGCATATCCTTTGCGTCCCCATTCACAAATCTCTTTCCAACTGTATTGCAAATGTTTAGCTCGAGCCGTGACAAAGGACCCCAAGCGCAAGGGACCCCGTCAGAATGGACGATTTGTCCGGGGGCACATGCTGAAACAGAACGCTGTTCTGAGAATGTCCAGTAGCAAATTGACCGCTTATCCCCGATCGGACACACGAAAACTTGAGTTTCCATAGATATAAAACGCCGAAATGAGTGAAGGGCGTGAATTGCCACACGGTTGTCCACAAAACACAGCCACAGACTTTGTCATGGCCAGTCTGTCTTCAATGCAAGATGGCCAACTTAGCAATCAGTGTGCCTCCCCTGCCTTGCCCAATACACGACCTTGGGCGCCCAACGAAATTTGTCAGTCAGAGCTGAAAAATTTTAAAAGACCAATTGTCTTAGTCACATGAGACAATGGCGCGAGCTTGCACAGCCTCGTCGCTGCTTCTCGTGTGGCAAGAGGGCAAACGAATCAAATGGTCGCGGGGGTGAGCAAATTTACCCTGCGCTAGGCGGTGCTTGCGATCTTATTGCGATCGCAAGCTCACCACGATGCACATGGTGCCCACAACGTCTGGATGCTAGCGTCATCAGGATTGGGGGTGCGAATCCTCTAACGGGGAGCCGCTGGTCTGTCGGGCGTGCATGAGCGTGCTGCTGGAGCTCGTCGGGGCAAACGACCTGCTGTCACTCACCAATTGGCTGAGTCCGGCACGATTTTGGCCCATGACACCTTGATTCAGAGCTGCCCGGGGCATTGTTGAAAAATCAACCGCGATTCGCATATATTCCGGCGCGCCCAAGGCAACAAAAACAGTTCCCATTTCCGAAAGAACGACACCCAATGACGCATGGTCGGGAAGGCTGCCTTGCCTATCGCAAAGAGTTTGGCGTGGGAATTGAGCTCAAGGTTCATATGAGCCTTCCGGAATCGATTCCATGGAAACCTTGCTGGAAACGGCCTCACGCATGAAGGCCATATGCAGTTGATCCCATGAGATGCGTCTTAGAGTATTGTGCCAAGTTTGGGGCCTGGCACACGCGAAAAGAATGTAGCGGCTGAAGTGGGTTGCATTGAGTCCGGCATCCTCTTCCAAGAGCAGCGTCAAAGTGGGATGGACAAAAGATGCGCACATTGAAGGAAACTCCAACACTCAAGTAAGCGCGTTCCCATGATATGAAAATATCTCCAGAATGACATCCCAATGCACAACGGCAGCTACGAAAGAAGCCATAACCCGGGTCTTCGCCCCAATCCCAAATTGGATTCACCACGTGTGCAGAGCTCAGAGCGCCCAGCCGATTTGACAATAAGCTTGTGGCACAAAATCATCGTTTGCTGAGCATCAAACAACAGTGAGATGATGTCGTGACATCATCAAACAGCGGTGCAATAATGAAAACCGTTCGACCACAAGGTATTGGAGTTGATGAGCAAAGCGACACTGCAGGGGTCTGCTCAACAATTTCTGTCCCCGTATTGGCAGACGGGCCTGTACAAGAATCCGGGCTGTCACAATCACAAGCTGAAACGATGAGAGTGGCACTGCACGCAGATGCGCCATGCACTTTGAAGCCACGAGGAGCAAACCAATGTTCACGCACGCTCGTTGCGCTGGAGCCACGTCCTGTCAGACGACGTGGATGGCGACCAATGGGTGACACATTTGGACTCCCCTTGGGTGGCCGGCCTCAAGAGCTTCACTCCTCTGAAGCCGATCAGACCTTGTCACGAGAACTTCAGTGGCCGGCCGCCCGTTTTGATGAGTTTGCTTCGAAGCCAACTCTAAGGTACGTTGTTTTGTCCAAATTGCGTTGCTGCATAGATCCGGCTGGCCCATAATAACGAGAGGGATGGTTTAGGAGGAGTGCCCCCGCGCCCAGGTTGGACGGGCGGGAGGCTGTGGGGCAGGGGGCCAAGGGGGGGTGCGAAGAAAAAAGGAAAAAAATGAGACATCGGTCAGCCGGTAATAGGGGGTGTGTCCAAGGGGGTGGGATGAGGGGGCCTCCCTTCTCCGGGGCAAGGAAAAGAGGAGGTAGGGTAGGTGCCCCTAGATTAGGATGCGGGACACACCCCCGGATAATGGACTCATAGATTTGCGTTTCGTAGGGGTGTTCGGCCGGGGGCAGCGGCCGTAAGGATGGAACTTGCGCGTGGTGGGGCAGGAGCCCCCTGTGGGGCGAGTCGGATAGGAAGTGACGGCCACAGGCCGTGGGCCCGGCCCACCCACGGGGGTGGGGTACGGGACAGGGCCCGGTCCACCCAACAGGGGTGGGGCACGGGAGAAGGAGGACAAAGAAGAGCGACATCCGAGGCTGCCCATGGGCCTGGGGCAGCTAGATGCCCCAGCCAGTGAGGGGCAGGATCACAGGCACGTTCTCGCGAAAGCGGCGTGCGGGCCGGGGCCACAATATGGCAGTGCGGCAGGCCCGTGGGCAATAGGCGGCAGCCCTTCCACGCGCTCTTGCACTTTTTGTCTTGTGAACGCCCCTCACGTCTGTTCTGACTGTAATTTTTTTGTGTGTGCGGGGGACGGGGGCTGCGGACCACTCCTGCAGTGGCCCGCAGAGGTAGGTTATCATAGCGGTAGCCTACCACCCCCGTCCCCCGCTGATATTGCTTGCTCAGGCGCTCAGGCTCCATTGCCATCCCATGGCACATGGCATTCAACGTGGGCAATAAGAGCCACAGCCGATGGTGGACACGCAAATGCTCACCATGCATGTCGATGGTGGCGGAGCAACATGGTGGCCAAGTCGGTGGTACCAAGTCAGCAACTTCCGATGGCTGGCTGACAGGAAAAACCTTCAAGAAAAGAGGGCTCTGCGAAATGTCGTGTCCACCACATTGGGGACATCGCATTTGTGGCCACCTTCACCGCGGAAACGACGATGCATCCACGCGTTGCAGGCAGCGCATCGTCCAATGTCCAACGAGTACAAGCTTGCTACTCGAATTCCAAGTACTTAATGCTGAGTGTGGAGATCTGGATGGGCAGGACAAGTACAAGAGCTGGGCATTGGGGGTGGCAGGCCGCTCCCGCCGCCCTCATGATGTGCCTTGGCACGTCCGACCAACCAAGTCTACTCTTCAAGGCGGACGCTGGAGCAGCCAACGGCACAAGGGGCGCCATCTACTTGGTGACCTCTTGCTAATTTTGCACGTCCAATTGGGGACTAACTCGCTCCCGACTGCCTTCTTAGAGGATAGGTCCCCATGTGGCGCAGACTCCAACGACACGAAGGCCAGCCCGACATCAATTGAGCCCCGCAGATGTTGTGTGCAGTGACAACACTCTGTGGGGCGCATGCCCATCTCAGTGGAGGTGCACGCGATGAGCGTCGGTGGCGCTGGTGAGTCGTGCATTGTTGACCCAACAATGTTGGTTTTAGCACCTGCGCTACCCAATGCGCAAAGTTTTCCATCCACACTGCCAACTTGCGTTAATGGAGAGCAGCGCTTTCATGCACCCAGTGGCCTTCTTGGTGCAAAGATGCTTCCATGGCAGACATTTCTCCACCGCACATGAACCCATGTTGTGCCACGTGCCGTGTGCCATAGGTAAGACCAAGCTGCGGCACGTGACACGCACAACGCAATGCACATCACCGTCAGGACGTCACCGCCCGCGACGACGACGCCTACAACGGAGGAAAATTTCGCCAAGCGATGACACAACGCGACATTGAGGCCACAGAGGACTCGTCAGACAACACGACAACCAAGCCCTCGCAGAAGGCCACGGGCATCGCCATGCGTTCTGCAATGACGATGCTTCTACTGATTTCCATTTTCGACGGCCTGATGTGAAGGAACGACAACATGCAAGCTGCCATGACCTCGGTGAGCACAGCTTGGAATGCCTCATTGACTCATTGTGAATGGATTGTGGCCTTCTCAGTTTGTGCCCAAGGTGTGGCCGTGTGGAAATTTGCGAAATACTGCGACAATGAGATATGAGGCATGTGCAGAGAGAGGTTGCGTCTTGATGCCCAGTTCCGTGCCATACCTGTGACACAACCTCATCTACTTTAGGACAGTACAAAGGAGCTTTTCTTGTACCAGTGCTGACTGTGTTGCCACAGCGCTTTCAAGAAACGTTGCCCAAATTTGCTGCAAATTGCTGTGGCTTAAACTTCCTTTTGTCAACACAAGGTTTCCGTTGTTTTTTTGGCGGTGCGTTTGTGCTTATGCCATGCACAACGTATTCCAAATGTTTCCTACTGCTTTTTGCAAGCCGTTTGTGCAGCAAAATTCGGGTAATATGGCACCGCCAGAGTAACCAAATAGTGCCAAAAAGTAAATGCAAAAGCCCCCAACATATTTGAGGATGAGGGGAAGGCTATGTTGATAGATAATTCGATCACCAACCTTCCGCCTCTGTCGAACATTCCTATGACTCTACGTATGGCATTGAGCTCACACCTTGAGTGTGAGCCTTCCCACTGCTAAGCGTTGAAAGTTTTAGTAAGCAATGTCTGTTGTTCAGAGGGCAACAACAGCGACCGCCTCGAATTTGGGAGCCTCAACATGGACAGCGCACCAAGAGGACCACACAAGCCACCCAAGACTCACCAAGGCAGGGGAGCGCCAGCTTTGTGAGGCACCCTTTAAAGTGGAGATCAGACATTGAAGGAGACAGCCCGGCTTCTTCAGAGGACGCCATCATGCCTACACGCAGCCCTTCGGCACTGGTGAGAGCCAATCACTGCCATTGTGATCTTGAATTGTGCCGCAACTTGTGCAGCACTGAAGGGGGATCATTGTGTGTGGAGGCCTATGGACCGGACCACAGTCCCACTTTAGCCTCCAAGTAGGGCCTTTGAAGTTGTTCGAACAGGAGTTACTTTGAAGGAAGCTGAAGGCTGGCACGAATGCAACACCGGGCATGTTTTTGTCCATACCATCTTACCAACACGTAGTGAAGGTTGGACCTGCGAGCATCACCCACGTTGGCTACCCATAAAATATTGAAGTCGCTCACGACGAATTGTACATTTGACATAGCCTCACAACTTGGTTGTTAAAAGGGGGTTTGATCGAGCTGATGGAGTGTTCCCTTTCGATCCACGGAATGCATGTCTAGGCCACATAAAAAGCTGGCATACTTACACATTGCAAACAATGCCTTGTGCCCCCAAAATATACAAACACCAACTGGAAGGCAATTTCAACAATTCCCTATCGCATGTGGCAGGGCACCAAGGTTCCGAGCATCCTGGAAGGTTCCCCGGAGGACGACGGCCAACTGACCAATGCCCACCGCCCTGTAGTGCACTGCGAACCTCGTTGCAACGTCCAACATCTAGGGATACAGCTCACGGAACCAACTCGACGCTAATGCATCTGTTGACTCAATGCATGGACAAGTCCACCAGCACGTTGTAATTTCATGTTGAGTGCCACACTGCATATTCAGAAATCGATTGTTGGTCGCCCAGGTTAAAACCTACCATGTCCAGATTCACATATGCTGTCGACTCACCGACCGCCAATACGCGTGCGCCTTTGAGCAAGGACTCTGGAAAATGGCGCAGTCAACGCCAGGGGCTGTATTCCTGCGGCCACTCTTTTATACTTCAGTGGCACGGGCCGTGCCACATGGCACAACCTACGGGAACGGACAACTCGCACATATTGGCAATGGGCACGCAACTGCGCATGAGCCCTCGAATCTGTACAATTGTGTCTCTGTTGGTGGACCGTCGTTGGGAATTCTGAGCTGAGCCAGTCCCAAAATCAGACAAGGGCACAAAAGGGGAAGCCCCTTGAAGGCTTTGTCTTATATTATAAGAGAATTCTTATTAAGAATTGCATTTCCATCTGACCCGTCTCCTGAGCCCTCCCGGTCATGTTTCTCACACGGCAAGACATTATAACAAAGATGTCGGTCATCATCAACTCCAAATACCCAAGGTCCCCTGGGGAGTATGGGCTATATTTAACTTTTGCTTCGCACATACTTCACTCCAGTTTTCTCACTGGCATGGGTCAACACACTGATTCTGCAATTGACCCACTTCCCGGTGCTCTGAATGGCTTCCCAATACTGGACCACTTCCTTTTCCTATTCCATTCCGTTTGCACCCCATGACATCCCCATTCTCTAGCTTCCAAGCAACGAGTTTTCACTTGACCATTCCCCAGTGTACACCCTTAGCATATCACCTGGGCACAATTACAGCCGTTTGTCCTCCTTCTGAGCTGCTTATTCTATGCAGCGACACATCCCCCACAGCTTCCCACTTTCCCTTTCACTTCACTTTACAATGCTTTACAAATACTCCCTTCGGTACTCCAGACCGGTTTGCTTCTCTACTTCTAAGGGTAACCTAACATACCTATCTATTGGGTCAGGTGGCCCGAAGGCTTCCAGCAAGCCCAGAACGGCATCGAGCTTGCCTTCAAGGCACCGCAATGTCAGCTCGTTCTGCTCCACTCAGCGCGCCAGTTCCGCCACTTCCACCGTCTCCATTGCCTTGCCGAGCTGTGTAGCATGGCCCTTCATTCCCGCTTCTGCGGCCATGATCTCATCAACCTATGGGACCCGCCCAATCCGGCCGCCACGTTGGGCCATTGCCGCGGAGTATGGTCGCCGGCTTGCACGCTCTCTCACGAACTCGCAGCGGCCGTCCGCGTTCACCCAGACAGGTCGCGCGCGCAGTGGGGCAGTTGTGCGCAGGCAGCTGACCGCCCGCCGGATGTAACGCCCCATTATCCGCGGAAATTGAAAACGTTTAACTGGTGAATCGTTTACTGACCGGCTGTCAAGAAATTCCATTCCACTCATTCATTTATCTGGTGCATTGTTGTTGTTGGAGGCCCAGTGATTAAGCAACACTTCTCCTGGCCAGTTTCAAGGCCAATAAGAAGTACCCTTTGCATTACTTTCATCCTTTCTTCACTTGTCCTTTTCCCGAGAACTTTAACATTGTTTCACAAGGTGCATGTTGCAACTTGTGCCGCTTTGGACAATCATGCAAAGCATTGCACGGACATCAAAGATGTGTTTTTGGCTGTCAACTGGTGGACATGCCTGTCCATTGAATGGAAGCAATCAACAGTGTCTCACAGCTCACTATCCAAGCAATTGATCAAAACAATCTAGTGCTCATATCAATGTAGATTGGATACTCACATTCGCTGCACACATTTAGGTCCATTCTCTACTTGAGGCCCTAAAGGGTCCAATATCATCCATCTGCAATCAGTTGGCTTTGCTGAAAGCAAACAACACCAATTTGCCAACATCACACAGCACCTGTGTGATAGCTGTAATTGGGGCACAGAAATAAACAGCAGTTCATGCCCAACTAAAAACCATTCCCCCGCTCATCCTCCCTCCCCCAACCGCTACCCCCACCCCCACCCAGCCATCTAAATTTCCGGCTCACCAACTTGTGACATGGCACTCACAGTGTGATTACATTTGAGATCTCGTTGCCAGGTCTCCCCCACAATACAATATTACAATATCATGTATCTTAAGTCACAGCCCAAGAAAGACACCATGACAATCATCATTGGTTTCTTCCAGAACTACGGCCATAACCACGTCGGGCTCCCCTTTGCCTTCTTCGGTGATGTACATTCTGGCCCCTCCCTTGGCTCCTCTCTCTTGCATTAGACTCATAGTCACCTTTCCAGCGCTCTCCAATATGACCCTCATGTCCATTGTTGGCAAAACTGCTCTCCCTCCAGTTCCCCCAAGTTCTAAGATAATCACTGTTTCTCTCTGGTGCAACCACAAAGTCCCCATCAATGCTGTAGCTTTCTTCACCAATACCAAGAACGTCATCTGTAGCAATCCCCCTTCGTCCATCATGGGCACGCTCCCCATAGTCATTGCTTCTATACATTGGACCGTATTGAAGGCTTGGATGTGGCGTCTGGAGGTCATCTGCCTGATTTGGATATGAGGTAGCCACCTCGTAAAAGCTGGGTGCAGCCACATTATCTAACCCCGAGTCACCATTGTGAGCAGCTTCCACCATGTCAGAGGAAGGGGACAAACCAAACCTAGGAGGTGCACTGCATCCAAGAGGGTCTGATACATTGGGCCCAGTGGGGAATTGATTGTCAGAAACTGAATGCACACCATTCTGCACTTCATCAATTTCATACGGATCTTGTTCTGACAATATCTGATGTGCCTGGCTTGTGTTGAAGTCATTGTGTCCACGAGATGGTTGACCATCAATATCCCCCAAATCAAGAGGGGCTACACCATGGGTATCCATGCTAGCACCAGTCCAAAGCCCCAATCCATCAACTGGAGCACCACCCACCCCTGGCCAGTTTACAATAGATTGTTTTGGTATTCCATCGGATGCATCTGGAAGCACTCCATAAGGAGCACATTCAACTACAGGCGCCAATGCGGTTGGTAAGGACTGCTCTAACTGGTCTCCATCTACCGATTCCTCTTCTTGGAAGTCTGTGTTGCCTTGCATTGGTGACTCTGGTGCTTCAAGAGACGTGGCTTTGACAAAGCTGAAATCTTGAGGTTGTAAATACTGCAATTCGTTAGGGATAGGAGGGCTGGTACGTTCCAGTATGCGAAAAGCAGGGGCAACGACATTCCATGATGCTTGCTTGACCCCAGGAATGTAGAAAGATCTAAAGAAAGACACACAAACTCCTTTCAAGAGCAAGCAATGCATCAATTGCAAAATACACAACAGCAAGCATATGTTGACATTGCTTAAATTCTATATGCTGCAGCTTGCATAATTCTGAGCACCACTGTTCACATGAGCAGATGTTCGCAACGAAGCAAGACAAGAGCCAATCTCACTCAAAGGATCTGAAACACAACAGTACACCCCTCAATGAAGAACTGCTATGTTCACCATACACCATATGACACACAAGCAACAAGAAGTTGGCAATGCTTTAATTGGCATTGCTACGCTGCTTTTCATATCTTGGAAAGCAGACCAAAGCTGATTTCTGCAATTCTGTTAACTGGGAACAAGACAGTGCAAAATTTCACGCAGGTGATAATCTGGCAGGAACCATTCCCCAACACCATACTTATCAGCACAGAGCTCCTTGTCTTCATACACAACGTCGTAGCCTGTAGGAACAGGAGTCTTTGGGGGCACTATCAATGCAATCACACGGGGCTGGAATTTTGCAGCATGCATGACAAACTGGCTGGCCAAAGAGCCATTTTTCCCAAACGGCGGGTTCAGACCAATGACCAGGTGGTCACCTACAGATGCAACACAGCGTGTCATTTCCTGCATAAGAAATAATGGACAACCATTTCAAGGCATTCAATACCAAAAAGTGTGGCCTCCATGGTGTCAGCACTGTTTGGACTGTTATGTGAGATTTGTGCTGTTTCAGCCTGCATGCACCTGAAGCATATCAAGATGCATGTGTTGGAAAACATGCTACACGGCCATTGTGGCATCGGCGAAAATGTTTCACTTGAGGAGGATGATACAGTGCTGCTACGGCATATGACATTATCATCTGCTGTGTAGGTATGTCTGTTCTGATGTACTAGCATCTTCTATGAAGTGCTATTCAGCGAAGTGCATCCTTTCTTTGACCACATTTTGGGGCTGTGCCACCTCACTAACCATTGAGTCACAGTGTGTGTCCGCCATCCAAGACGTGTGGTATCTTTGATGCACTGCATCAAAGTCTGCATACCATGTAGACTGTGAGCAAGTTCCTGAGAGAAGTGTCATTTCTCTTATCAAGGCGGTGCCAGTGTTACACGTGGGAAGTGCATGTTAAACACTCCCACGTTTGCTGTATATGCTAGTAGCCAGTCGTCGGTGCTGGCATGGCGTGTATTGCCGAGTGCTTCTATTTTGCAGAACTCTTCCCCCCCAATGCGTCAAAATAGCTGAAATGCTGGCCAAAAGAGCTGAAACAGCCACAACCTATAAGGGGGGGAGGGGGCACAGGGGCTTCTGCCACAGTGCAGAGGTGGTGTGAGGAACACAACAATATTGTTATTGGGAATAGGCAGCCTGGCTGCGGCAATGCCGCCAATAATGGGGGCATCGCCGCAGCAAGGTTGCCGATTGCCCGCTAATGCATTCTTTGTTGCATATCACAAGGAGGGGCCTGAGCTGGGGTAATGGACCCCCTTAAGCCTGCTGACGTGGTTGGAAAAAGGACTGTGGGGTGCACCGAACGCCTCTCACGCTGAAATGGAGAGGCAGTGCCCATTTCGGTAATGACAGGCCTCCGAAATGTCTACTGTCTAGGTCAAAAATTTTAGCCCAAGGGTGTTGCCCAGTGGCCCTCTTGGTCTGCATTTCATCTATTCTGGGATGAAGGGGATCGACAAGCACCCTCTTTGATTGAGTTTTGGCCACTTTGGCAGGAATGGGGTACCTTGCACCTGCCTTTTTTCACATTTTTGCTTTTTGGCATCGTTACCAACCCTCAACATGCCCTCTTATTCATTTCTGGCATTCCAATGCTTGGTCGTTTCAGTTGTTTTTGACCGTTTTGACCGTTTCTGTGCACTATTATGGGAATGCTCCTGATGTTGCTTGGTAAATTTTAGTGCACCTTGAGGAGGTACAGGGGTGCTAAGGACTACAGGGTGCTTGAATGTGTACAAAAGCACGGTAAGTGACCAAATCTTATTGTGTTCCTTATAATCTTTGAGTCGAACCAGAATTGGACGTGTGCATTGTTGGATGCTCACAGTGATCAAGACCGCATGACTGCAACACAGAAGATATGGCAGTCATGAGTTGGGGTTTAATGCTGCAGCACAGATGTTCGGGCTCCCAACTGAAGGTTACCATCAGGCCTTACCATCAGGTTGGTTGCCCTTTTTTAACTATTCCATCCCCCACAGTTCTGCACATATTGAATTTGATGGTGAATATAACTGCCATTTAATATTTTGCATGGTTACAAAGAACACCTTTTGTAGGTGAAATATTTAAAAGAATTTAGCATTTAGGCCATGTACTCATTTCGCCACAAATGGTGCTGAGGTTAGGCATCGGCACCATTCAGAATTGATGTGCTTTGCATCCTTATATCCGAATGAAATGCAATGCAACGTTATCTTACGTGAAATTTTGTAGTTAAAATTACCATTCGCTACCTACATGCATTTGCACCTAATGAACGGCTTTTGCTTGTGAACATATCTCCAAATAGTCCAACCACATTTTACGGGGCTTCAGGATTCTCTTTGTAATAGCAAGGCGATGACTGGTGCTGCTTTATTCCATCCAAGCCCTGTTTTTTTCAGGTTTTATCCATCTCTAACACATCTCACAGCATGCATCAGTCGCACGAGCAGAAAACGCCATTTGGGTGATGCCCGCTGCGATGCTGCTTGACACTTATTGACGCTATTACAACAATCTTGCCATGGCGATCACTGTGAGGGCATGGTTTAGTGTCACAAGGGTATTGCCAATTGGTGCTGCCAAACTGGCGTTTTCTGCAAGTGTAATATTCAACTCTGATCATGATGACACCCCACCATTTACAAGAACACAATGCAATGAGATCAAAACCGTTTCTTCATTCACACAAACTGTGTAGAATGCACTTCTGCCGAATGTTGTTATGTACTAGGCGTGTTGAAATTGTGCGACCACTGATTCTATTTTGGGAACAGTGCAATAAGGCTCAGTACATTACAGTACTTGTTCGTGCCACTTTTGTCTTTCATCAACTGCATTAGGTAAGAGACAAGACAAGGAATTGGCACTTGAACTCCAGACCATGTTTCCTGTGGTTGCATACCACCGTCGTGGTATGACGATGGCTGCAGGGCAGCTAAAACAAAGCGGGCACAATGTCGCATGGGTGGGGACTTTCCTTCGTCCAATGCTATGGCCCTTGAGGCCATGGATAGGGCCAGGGACTACATTGATGTGAAATGGTAGCAACGACCTCACAATCAATTTGCCATACGACAGGGAACAGCTCCTATATCAATCACTATGGAATGGCAATTCCAAGGGGTGTCTGCCCTACCAAACCATTCAACTACGATGTGATGCTGACTCAGAGAAGAACTGTACTCAGCACAAATATGGACTTGACGATGGGTGATAGTCCAGGGATCAACAATGACGCTCAGGGCCAGGTTGGGAAGGCATGCCATGGGCTCATCAATAAGCCGTGGAACCAGGTACAACCACTCACATCTATTGCATTACGCCCAGGGAGGCTTGATGTGCAGCTGGCTGGAACACATCAGGATTTACTGACCTGATGTGTACCAACAAGTATTGCCTTCATCTGTTAACTTTCATACCTTATATTGGCTGGTACACAAGGGGTTTCTTCTTATGTCTGGCTAGTTGAAGCTGAGGTTTGTGCCCATGGTAACTTGTTATTTATTGGAATTCCCACATCTGACATTGTGAACCCAGTTGCAACGAATCATAGGCCACCAGCCAGAAACCGGATTCTGGTTTCTTCTTCAGACAGGATGGGGCTCAAGTTGGAAAGCCTGAAAATTTGCATTGTACAGGGAGGAGCAGCTGGACATGACATTTACTGGTTTCTGACCACAAAGTTGGTTTACTTCAGGACATAAACAATCAGAAATAGTTCGAGCCACACGTACGTTCGTTAAGTACTGTGATACAAGTGCCCCTTTCCATGTGACAGGGCATGGTGCAGATGCTGATAAGCTCTGGCGTGCAGCTGATAGCACCAAAATTACAGGAATGATGCTTATCGTTCGATTTCAAAGCCCAAGAAGTTTCAGCTGTGGGGGTGCAATCCAAACGCACAAGGAATTTTGAGATCGTGCTGTGGTGCACCCTTAGGGTACGATGATTTTCAATACCTAATCCACCACTTGCCACTCCAGCTCTTTGCAATCACGCGGTGCCAAGAAAGGCAGGGGACTCAACTGGCAGCTGGACCTTGGAGATCTAGCAGTGCATGCAGCGCATGCGGTGTCCCCCCTGAATAAAAGGAGCTCATTTGCACCCAGATGAATATGGACAAGTGCAGCAATAGTGGTAATAGGTAAGGTGTGTGCTTGGGGTGTGTGTCTGCATAGCTGGCTGTGGCAGGCATCTTTGGCTTTCAAGGCAAAAACATGGCAAGGTTTCACAAATTTTCACCTTTGCTCCTTGCTTGCACTCTACTGCACTTTGGAAAGTGCTGGATGACTTGTTGCTCTTGAATTCGTCAGTGGTGCCAACATTTTGGGATCTTGACCCATTGTCATGAGTGTTCCTGTGCCCACAGTTTGGGGACCTCGGATTTCATGCCTCAACATGATACACATTGGCGAATGGTTTAGCCAAACAACTGACATCTTATAAAAACCTGGCCATTCAATGTGCCAAGGTGGACAGTTGCTGTAAGAAGTTCAGAATTGAATACATGCGACCGCATTGTGGGGCACAGGGACACTAGGGGTAAAACCAGTTGGGCAGATGTAAATGAAGGGAGAGCCCCACATGCCAGGGCACGTGTTAATGATATGGTTTGGTCTTACTGATGGAACAGCAATACCTGCAACAGAACCATGTCATTATTCGTCCTGATGAGACTACTGCAGCTGCCTCAGCACCGCTGTCCATCTTCTACAGGATTGTGGCAAGTACCATCACCAGCACCAACATGTGACATTTTGGCGACCACAAGTGAAGCCTTCACTCGATGGCCTCATCCCAAAGATAGCTGGCAACTTCTTGGAGCTGAAGCAGGTCTTTCTTAGTGGAGGCAAATGCTGGGAGTTGTTGCTTGCACGTTTCTGATCTGGAAGTGGCCCATGCCATTGTTTTCTGTTCCAGGCTGGTGCTCTTATCGGGTTCGTTTCTGGTGCAATTTTAGGGCTCTCTTGGATCATTTCTGGAATCTTGTTTCCTTGCCTGCTATCACTCTCTTATGTTTTTATGCTCAGCTGGGGTGCTCTTTTCTGAGCACCAACATTGATTTTGGTTGCTTTTTTACTCTTTCTGGCATCTTTCATGGACACCATGGAGTTCAGAACTTTTCTTGGTGCGGGTTTGGATCGTCACACTGTGTTGTTTTTTGGGAAACCCCTTCATTGGCTTGACAAGGGGACTCATGCTCACAATACTGCTGGACCTGGCTGACTAAGTGTCTGGAAAAGCAGTGCTTGGGCTGTTCTTCAGCACACAATGTGGCCGATATATACTCATTGCTCCCAGGCCTGAACGTACTTAGTGCATGGCTGTAACATCTCAACTGACATCATTATGGGAGAATTTACTGTAGTACACGGTGCACAGCATGCAATTTACCACTGTGAAGGAGTATTGCTGCAAGCAGCTGATCCATTTGACACCAAATACAGGGCAATGGGTTAGGCAATGTTCTTCATTGGTCAGTGAGGTACCTGGATTCAACTGGCGTGGCCTGACATTAAACCAGCTCTCCCTCTGCCAGGCTGTAGTGACCTTTGGAGTGAAGGGGTCATACGCCTTGAAGTCAATCTGTGCCGTCCCACAAGTGATTAAAAATGCAAACATATGCTGAAGACAGATTTGAAGATTACTAGACAACATGCAACAACAACTTGTAACAGTTGACAACACTACCCACAAGGATGATATTTGAGAGCCTTCCAGCTGTCAGAAAGCTGCACTTTGCAGGCCGTCTGCTCACAGAACAGATGTGTTTTCCAACATAGACGACCACACCACCTGCGGAGTACATTTGGCTCCGAGGCTGGCAAGAGAGCTCGTCAATAATAAAGAATATAAAGAAACACAAGATATCGGCATGTAGATCCATGTCCAAGAAACAAAAATTCACTTTGATGTTGTTGTGCCCATCATCGTATTCTAAATGCAAAGGGCTGTGTGTGCCATATTTTCGTGAAAAACACAATCAAAAAAATCCGAAGAAAGGACACAAAGATCATGAGTCTTTAGAAGCATTGAAAAACTCCAACGCCAATGTACAGGCATGAGCCCATAGGCACCAAAGAATCTTTTGCAAACCTACACTAACCTCCTTGCCTTCACAAAGGGTCTTGAGCAATGCAATAAATGCGTTTGACCCGCAGCTGAAGTCAACCACCTGGTCATCAACTGCAATGTGCTTCAAGAGCTGACGCACCACCTCGTCCAGGACTTCTGGGATTGTGAAATGCCTTCCATAGGACGTGTACCGCCGTGAAAAGAGCAATGGTCCCAAGTAACTTTGCAGAACATCTTTTGCCTTGGATATGGAGAGGGCAGTCTGTTGAGCCATGCAGAGACACATCAGCCATGAGAACGATCACAATGACCTCAACAAGTGTCCCATTTCAGACAATTGAACATGCCTTCGAGAATCGTGGAACAGTTCTCAAGAAGTTGCTGTATGTCTGCTGCTCCTATTGCAGGAGTCCTGGGTGCTCAAGTGGGAAACAAACAAGACAGCCCTACTAGGTGTTGGTATTCTTGATATCCTGTTCAATGCCATGAAACGAGTTCGCTGAGCACCCGGACAACTCGAACAAATGAAAACTGCCAGCTGATCATCAGTGTGTGTGTGTGGACAGCCTTATGCCTTTGTTACATGGCACACATCCATTGGCAGGAGATCTTGCTCGATTCATGGACATGATTTGTGTGCTACTATCTCATCGACCACCATATACATGGATGTCACAGCACAAAATAGCCACAGAATACCACTCATCAGGACTAAGTGTCCACAGGAACGAAGTACCAAGCACACAATCTTGTGCCCACCCTGGGGAAATGTCAAGTGACAGGCCTCCAAAGCGCACCTTGTCAGGTATGATATCTCTGGCACTGTGGGGGTGCTCTTGTGCCATCTTCACTGACTTCAGCCATCCCTCCACCTTGTCTGGGGTCAGCTTGGGCACTCTGGCATCATCATCGTAGGGGGGAAACTTCCAGACCACTGCCTCAACATTCCTCTCGCTCAGTGCACGCTGGGCCTCACACAGCCTCCTTCTCACCTCATGTCCCGTAGTGTAGTTGCCAAACATATCGTACCTGCTGTCAATGTCCTCAGCATCGGCTGCTGGCCTGGTTTCCATGGTACCAATCTTCACTCTTGGGGCTGCTGCCACAACCTTTGAAGAACGTGCAATGGCCTGGGGGCTGGACCGCTGATGCGTTTTGAGCCTGCTCTTTGGTTTGAGGTATTTCCGATCTGCCCGTTGCTTTGGTGCCCTCCTCGCCCTCTCCAGGCTCTCCTATGGAACAGACAGGCAACGGCATTGTAATCAGACGGCGATGTGGCCACCATTACTCCAGTCCCCACTGGTACATTGGATTGCCTCCATTTTTTTGTCCTAGGGTTCCAAGTGTGGGCAATTGAACATTCTCGAACAGCAATGGAACAATGCATGCTGTTACCTTTGAAATACTTTCTCCTTACATTGACAGAGGAAGTACCTCTATTGTCCACTTGTATGTGTCCTGAGATAACTGCTTTTCAACCTTGGCCTCAAAGAGTCGACAGCACTTGCAGGACATGCAGTCATGCATCGTCATAAGCACGTGCGTAATGCTGCTGGAAAGTGTAGTTCCAGACCAAATCCGGTCTCTCAAAGGATGGAACCAAAACTTGCATCAATTGATGACAGGTGCTGTGATGGCAAGACAAGACAGAGCAAAACATGCACTGTGACAGATCGCTTCCCATGCAGTACGATGGTACGAGACTCGATTCCAACCAGACAAGGGGAACTTCCAGCGATACTTGACATGGCATCCTCTCGCCCATGTCAACCTGGTATTCACCACTTGTCTGTGCTATCTGCAGATGATCTGCACGACTAACAGTAAACATTGTACAATACACAATATTGCAAATATTATCATACATTTGCTATGCGTTTTTATCAAAACATATATGTTTATTAAATCAACACCTGCTGCCACCATTGCAGTGAGGTATTGCAAGAACATGCAACACATTATGGATTGAAACAATTGCCAATCATAGCCTTGTGGCTGTGTGGGCAGCGATTTTGAGCTGTTGACCAATACAACAAAGCAAGGTCTCCATCGCTTCAAAAGCTCTTTGGATCGAGAGGGATCTGTTGGGGCTGGCCCACAAAGATGGACAAACTATGCCTTTGCAGTGCAATCCTCTATTTGGTGCACTGATGTGTGAAAATAAGTTGCTGCTGCTGGACACTTCTGCTATTCCATGCAGACTGGAATACGTCATTTAGTGCTGAATTACAGTACGTTCCAAAGTCACAAACTCTTCAGCAGCTAGGGAAGACGCTATGTCCATTTTGGTAAGCTTAGCATCAATTTGACGTTAAGTTCAGAGCCCCCCCCCTCCTTAGCCTATGACTTGCTTGTGTTGTGTGCTAATATTTGCTTCAGAGGCTCTACAGCATCTTTTCATAGCATGGAAAAGAGCCTCACATACACTTGCCTGGTAGGGGGTGCTCTTTGTATGACCTGTTTCTCTTTCCCTTTTGCGACAAATTTTCCCCCCCTCCTTGGGTCAATCCTTATGTGGAAGGCAGGATGACTCAGCAACATTACATAACAATAGTATTCAACTTCCAGGTGTTTCTAGGTAGCCAAAACAAGGAAAGTTGTGCTGACTTCAGTGGGTTGAAAACTTGGGCTCTAAACTCCATTATAGGTGAGGCTGGCAGCCTCATGGGCTGCAAATTGATCTATTCTAAGGCCGTCTTTGAAGATCGAATACTTGCATGAGGCTTAGGAACATGTCATGGGTTTTTTGCTGTGCATCAATTGCATTTTGGGCGCCTTTCCTCCTTTAGTCGATTTTGTGTCAATTACATAATCTCTTAGCGTCACAGGTCTGGACACCCCTAATAGCATCAACTTGACACTGAGCATACCAAAATCGACATAGAGTGTCTCTTTCTGTACCAAAACACCAACACCAATTAGAGTGGGGGCCCTGGTTTAGCGACACCTCGTGACAAGTGGCTGAGGGATTGCTAAGTCTAGACAGGCCATCACGGTCCCCCAGTACTTCAAGTGCTTCAGCAGTACTTAATGCAGTCTAGCAGTAGTTAAGTCCCGCAAGGCGCCTCAGGCAGCGATGCCGGTGTAGGGGGTACCATGGATGCTGGTGTAGGGGATACCCTAGCTGCCTATATAAGGGGTACCCTGGCGGCCAGGTAGGGGGTATGCAACACCCGGCCTACCAGGCCCATACTAGCAATTGGTGCCAGCGACTTGTCGCATGGCCGAAGTCGCGGGCGCTGGGGCCTGTCGCAGTGAAATAAAGTACTACGGGAACAGTGACAAGCCGTTCAGGGGTCGCTCAACCTAGACAGGTCGCTAAACCGTGGCCCCCCCTGAATGACAAACCAGCAGTTTCAGGAGGGAGCCTGCCCCCCCAATGCAAGTCAACAACACTGCAGCTAAACCCAAATGCTGCCAACAACGACAACCCAATAATATGCGCAAGCGCATTGACTGGTGTTGCTTCAAGGGAAGTAATTAATGTGCTGCATCAAACCCACTCACCAGGTACTCAATGGATGACTCCAGGTACGAGTACTGATGTGCATACATCTTCCTCCACTTGTTCATCACGGCGTCAGAGAATAGTGGCTTGTCATGCACAGCTCCTGTGGCCATCACATCCTCCGCCAGGGCATGCCTCTTGCAGTAGAACAGGTCTCGACTCACCTCCGTCTCGTCCGCCACTGTGCCGTCCTCATTGTACTTCGCCAGCCACACTCGCTGCTCATCGTTACGTAGCGTGGGTGGCATGCAGTCCTTGTGATATGCCTTTGGGCACCGCCGGCAGCCGACCAAAGGGTTCTTTTTCGTCACTTCGCCCTCGCCACAAACCTTGCACTTGTGTAAAGGGCACAGGAAGAGACCTCCTTTGGCGTCGGGCTCACACATTCCCTTTGGTGACCCAGCTCCTGCCTTTCCACTGATGGCCACAGTTTGCCCTGCTGAGCCTGGGACCCGTGTGCCATTGCGTGAACCCTTGAGGCCCTTGAGGCCCTTGGAGTGCAGCATCATTTCCCGGCATCGCATGCAGTAGAACTTGCCACAGTTGATGTGGGAGCATCTGCAGGGGACATCCATTGATTGTCATATTGGAACAACAGTGAGCATGCTTCTTGTAGGCCAAGAAAATCACAACGCCTTCCCGCACACTGTTGCCCTTTCTTTTGTTACGTACAGCCTACTTGATCACAAAAAAGGTTGCTGTACACACCTATGTGTGCATAGATTTGTACAGCAACCTTGCATAGTATGCACCAAAAGCAAACAGACTACTTCACAGATGCACCACAAAACTTCAAGTTCAAGAGTCAAGGAGCTACACTGTTGAGATGCCGGTGGGCATACCAATTGCAGAAATGGACGGGCCAAGAGAATAGGTGAATGCAAAATGCATGACAACAGCTGCCAACCCACCAGTAGAAAATGGACTATTGGGCCCTGCACCATTGTATTGCTTCCCTGAGTCAGTTGTTGACATGCTGGCAGACGGGTGCACTGGGTATCCAAGACAGAAAGGCACGGTGGGGCTGAACGAAAAGGAACATATCTGAGGCTACAGTCTACCTGGAGGGCTTTGCCACAAAGAGAGACAAGATTCTAGCAGGTGTGATATCAAAAGCAAATGGGCACCATAGCAGATGGCGGCCCACATGGATTTCAGGCATCACCTGTACAGATCCTGGTGGGGACCCTGGGATGGGCCCTCTTCCTTACAGCTGTAGCACTGCTGGATGCCCGTGGCACAGTTTGGACATTCGAAAGAGCTGTGGCCCTCCATGATCGCTTTTGCCAGATCAGTAGGCACACCCAGAGGGTTGCAGTCTGCCATAACCAACAAAAATAAACCAGGCAACCGTGTGTGTCCCGCCAGCAAACAACTCCCACTACCCTGGATAACACAACTAGCAAATAATAACATAGAATATAATGTGTGAAACATCATAAATACTGACTTGTGGAAACATATAACAGGTACGGAAACCCCAAAGAGGACGCACAGCACCCCTGTCCCAGCTCGAACCAAACTCTGCCTAAGGCCAAGAAACTATCAGCAGCTGTCTATATTGCTTCCAAGTTGTTCACAGACATCTCAGCGCAAGATGACAGATTGGTCAATACATTCCTGTCAAAGGTGAGTTCCCAACTACACATAAGATCTTCACAACTAGTTAGAGGGTCACTACAAACAGCAAAGCCATGGCATGTATAGTGAGAGCTGCGTTTTGTGCTTCCCATTTGCCCTGTGTACTCCTTGTCATTCATACTCAAATCTGTTCAAGGCACATCCAGACCATCATCTCAAGAAGTTCATGCTGCACATCTTTCTTTGTGACACTGGTGGGCATGTGCGCATATGCACAGTAATCCCTTGAACATTCAGAGGCCAAAATACTGCTTCATTGAGTGTTGTTGTTGCTTGAATAGTATACACTACACTGCTTCTCCTCTGCACGAAATGTTGTGAATGCGCATTCCACGCTACAATTCTGAACAAGGTTGTCTGCAGGAATTTGCAGTCCATTCCAAAAACGAGTGCCAACAACAGCCACACAGGGCTTTGCTTCTGCATAGGCACACAGATTGATCAATCATGCATCATTTGACTCTACTATTGCGTCAGTCCATGTACAACGCAACAAACATTAGCTCTGCTCCGTAGGCAAGCATACATCAGGCGTACAGCCCATCTCCCAGCCACTGAGCTTGTGCCAAGCGCACCCTCATTGTCCTCCTCCTCTGGTACATGGAAACCACGCAAGCATGGGCCATCGCACATTAGCAGGTCACCACCATTGTCGCACAGAGCGCACTGCGTGTCACCCTCTATCTCCAGACCACTGTCCTCAGCCCCTTCATCAGGCCCTTCCTCCTCCTCAGCCATGTGTTGGTCGCCATCTTCCTTGTCTGGTACAGGCCCCAGAGTTGCTAGCACAGACGAGAGTGCATTTCAGTATAAGCACAGGCTCAGCGTAAGGCTCACATCTCCTTCACAAGTTAGACTTGCAGCAATGATCTCTGGCTTGCTGGACTGCAGTCAATGCATTCCATGAACATAAATTGGGCCACCGCCAAAGCCAGCCAGAGCCAGCCACAGAATCAGCAGTTCATTGTCTGACACCTGGAGAGACTTAAAAACAGCCTGCACACGTTACATTACATGAAACTGTGCTGCGGACCTCCGCTAAAGCTTTGCACAGAAAAAAGACATTTCAACAGGCAGAACACTTACTCTCTGCTGCCACTGGTGAACGTCTGTCAGTATCCGGCGCCACAGTCTCTTGTACACCACAGCCAGCAGCTGCTCTCCCACCAGTCAAGCTCCCTTTATCAAGGCGCTTCCCATCTGCATTCTCAACCCTTTCACTGCCTGGGCCCACTGCAACCTTGCCTGGTGCCTCTGCAATCTTGCCTGGGGCCTCTGCGATCTGGCTTTGGGGTGTGTCCCCTCTGCCCACAGAAGTGGTGGAGGTGTGAGGCATGCTTGGCCCTGCTTGAAGCAAGCTGTCAGCAGTGCCATCCAGCTTGATCCGCTTCCTCCCGACAGCATCAGAAACGTCTTCCTTCCCTGGACATGACAAGCAGCATCACGTCCCATTCCCTTTTGCCATGTTTTACAGTCGGGACACATTGCTGCCTTCAATTTTGAACAACCTGCCTTACTGCAAGTCATCCTGCAGCTGCAGTGCACAGGTTCACTGCACAAACTTGCAACTGGCCACTTCGGGTGTAACAAAGAATTCCTGCGTGATCAGCTTGTTTTGCCTGTGATATTTACCTGTGGTATCCAGCATTCTCTTCTTGGCATTTTGGTAACCAGGTGTTGGACCCTTGTCTGTGGTCGTTGGCGATGGTGCAAACAAAGGGGAAGGTTTTGGGTGGCTGTGCTTGGAAGCGTCTGGCCCTTGTGGAAAGGTCTTCCTCACAGACAAGTCCTGTACAGCTTTAATGTCAGCACAACGAGCCATGCAAGGCATCATCGAACGTGACCAGATTTAGTAAAAGCACGGGACTAGAATTTTCATCCTTTGATGTGGGTGGACGATGAGGACTCGAACAACAACGAAAGCATTATGGACTTCAACTTCCAGTCAGATCCAAAAACGCATTAGTCCATCCAAGACAACTGAATCCTCTGATGGCATTGCAAACGGTGACAAAGCACTGCCCTTTGCATCTCAATGGGACGACAGCTGCAATTCCAGTTACAGGGCTTCTTCAGCACTGCTGGTTCTTTTCCTGCAAGGCATGTACAGGACAGGGAGCACGGTGGACCACCACAGCATTGAATGCAGGTGCAAATGGCACATCTTGGCCCTGTAGCAAGGTTTCCGGGGCAATGATCCCGCCCTGTTTGTTGACCTGGTTGCACATTGGGGATTACTTTGTCTACAATGTCCTGCATTCCAACCTACACTCTTTGGACTTGTGACAATGGGGGCACTGGAGTGGAGGTGTGTAGCCATTCTTGCAAATACACTCTTGAAAGCTGCGCAAGGCTGTCATCAGCATGATTTAACAGCGATTTTGGATACCTTGAATGGGATGGTAGCATCATCTTTCTGATGCATGGAATATATCTTGTCAGTTGATTGGCTGTAACACCATCAGCAATACAATTCCTGCAGGGCCCAATTGCCAAGGGTAACGTAAGAAGATTTTTTTTCCTAACTCCCACACTTCCTTGCTTCCATTGTTCCCGTCTCCATCATTGAACTAGCACTGACACACCAAGATTGTCCTTTTTTGTAGTTGACAGCTTTTGCCTTGTGGCATGAATGTGGACAAAAAGATCAAACTTAACACTTTAAATAAAGAAAATAGTTGTCCAGTTCGTGCAGATCCATCCTGAGGGTCCAATATCGATTTCCCACCATATCTATTTAGACCAAACCTAAGGGAGTGCAGCCATGTGCACATGGTTGCCAAGATAAACACCAGTGACAATACTGGCTTCACACATATGCTTTTCACAAGGAAACAAGTGTGGAATGGGTCAAACCATCACATGCGATCCGAATCCAACATTACCCTACATGTGCAAGGGAAGTGAGTTGCATTCTTTCAGCAGTTACCAGAATAGATATGGCCGCAGCAAAGAAATTGTGCCATGTTGACGATGATATCAGTGCAGATTCGTGCAAAGCGTCTGCTGCTTTGGGGATTAGTGTATCCAACAACAAAGCAGCCCAGCAAATGGTGTCTGGGGTCAACTGTCCCCTGCAAGTCATGCACTTGCCCAATTAATTTTCGCTTTTGAAGATCAGTGGGATCCCCACGTGAAGCCTTGTCCCTGAAAGGTTTGCTAAAGGAGCTGCTGCTCAAAAATTTGCAAACAGGAGGCCCTCACTTGGCAAACATCCTGCGGCCCAAAATCCCCTGAGCAAAAGCAAAATGCCCAAAATGCCAGCCATATCCATGCACACAGCAGCTCTTCTCGCTCTACAGCTATTCCAGAAACCCAATTCCGAGACCATGCTTCCTCCCAGCTCGCCCAACGGGCCCCATGGCACCTCCCAACGCCAAACCGCCATCCCTCGTCCCCCCCCCCTTCACAAATCCCCACGCCATTGCCCCCTCCTCCTCACCGCCCATGCGCCTACCGCACCCGCCCACCCGCAACCCTACCCCTGAGTGCACATTCCTCCGCCTTTTCTGTTGCTTGTGTTGCTTGCTCATCATTTCGCACCGGAGACTCCACATCATCACCCCACGGCATGGAAAAGACTCTCCCACACGCTTGCTCAGAAGGGGGCGCCCCTTGAATGACCTGTCTCTGGCACTCTATCTCTCTTTGTAACAAATCTCACCCTCCCACCCACTCCCCACCCCCCTCGATCGCCTCCAAACCCGCACCTCCAATTCGCCCGCGCGAGGCTGGGCCTCCTCATTCGGGCAACCCTCCTCCACTTCCGCCCCCTCCCTTTCCACGATGCTCTCCAGAAATGCCTCCCGCCTCTCCGCTCTCTGAAGCTGCCGCTCCTCGCCCTCCACGACCAGGTACAGCAGGCCGTCGTGCCGGCGCAGGGACGCCATCGCGCGGGCGCAGCCCGCCTCGAGGTGAGCCATGCAGCCGGGGCCGGGCCCGCGGGGCGCGCCGGCCGGCCAAGGGGGCTCTGAGGCGGAGCCCAAGGCTCTGTCGCCGCAGGCGGTGGCACCGAGGGCTGTGCGCGTTGTGGGGATTGCCGTTGCCGTCGGCCCTGAGCAGGGTGGTGGGTACTAGCGTGCGGGCGCGGTGGCCTATTACTAATAGGCCACCACAGACCCTGGCCTAATAGGTTGTGTTTGTTTCGAGACCAGCTTGGATGGTGTGTTTGTAGTGCATGGGGTGGCGTTGTGGTGAAGGGAAGGGAGCGCAACGGCCACGCTCCCTTCAGGGGGGTGGTGGGCGCACGCAGCTGGGAGCAGAATGCCTGGAGTGTGATCTCCGTGATTGCTAGTGTCCAAAGGCAAGACTTTCGATCGGTCCTTCGATGGGGTACGGCTGTGTTGGATTAAAACAAGACGTCCAAATGTCGGGATAGAGTTAAGGCAACGCTAATGGACCTTGGTGCAAGAAATTATTAGAAATGAGTCCGGACTTGAGCGGATTCGTCAAGGCGGCACTCTCAATTGCTTTGTTCCTGGGTCGCGGTGTCTCCTTTGAAGTCGGACCACGAACTCAAAGCTTGATGGCATTTCGCGTGGATTGTCAAACCAACGACTCGAGACCTGGCTGTGATGATGCATGTATCAGCGTATGGTGGCTATGGCCGCGCTCTCGGGAGTAATGTGACGTGGTTACTTGGGGTTAGGCTAAAATTGGCTTTTCTGAAGCTGCGGTTGGTCGAAAAAGTGCAAATACGGCAAAATCAGCTTATTCAAGAGCTCCTGATGCCAATAGCGCCTTGAAACGTCCAATTCCGTGTAGAAACGGCGAAGTTATGGCCGTTTGAAGTTGCAGTACTTTAGCAAGGGATTCGGACCGGTAGATGGAAGCATCGGGGATTATACGGAGCTGATTTAGGTGAACGGTGGACGGTGACGAGGTGCCTGGACGCGCACTTGTCTTGTCTTGTCATGATGTGACCGCGATGGACCCGCGATCGGGCATCGCGCATGCAATATGTGCGCGCACATGCAGTGAATCGTTGTAACACTTTTGGCCCACTCTCTGGCCTCCCGCGAGCCAGCGAACCACCGCCTCGCTGCACTGCCACCTCTCGCCGACAGCAGGCCCCGGGGATCGATCCCCGTCGAGCATTGGGCCCACCGCGCGACCACAGGAGCGACTGCCCCGGATACGCCCACCGTCCAAGGTGGAGAGGGCCGGCTGACCTCCAACAGCCGAGCTGCAGGGCAGGGCGACCCCAACGCCTCCGGAAACCAGCGGCTGCCGACGGGGCCGCAACAGTTGTCGCCAGAACATGTCATTGTGTGGGTTTGTTTTCTGAATTGGTTTGATACTGTACCTGGTGATCAAATCCGGTGGAGATGCTCGTACCAGATCTGGTGCAAGAATTTCCTTTTTTTCCCAAGAGCTATGAGAATTTGTTGTACATCTGAAGTTGCGGGAGCCTGATAGTGGAAATATGAAAAGGACACGATGGGAAGCGTGGTTCACGCTGAGGAGGCTTGTGTCGAACGATTGAAGGGGTGTTGACGTATTGGTTTTCATCCTGGGTATTCTCTTTGGTTTGTCTTCAAGCATATTAGCCGTTCTATGTTGTGAGGTACAGCGGGGTTGCGGACTAACATTTGTGTGGTGGAGCGAACGCGATCGGATGAAGAGCTGAGTTTGGAAAGGCCAATAGCAAATCATAGACACCGCTTTGCTCGGGCAAGCAGGAAGTTGGCGGCTGCTTCCCTGCCACGCTGTTTACAAGTCCACAGTGGCGATTGAGAGGGCGAGGGAAATGAGCAGGTGATTATAAAGGGAATGGCGCTAAATATGGTGTGACTGGACACACTGAACATGGTGCTGAATATGATGCAATGAGCATGGAGATGCGATTGTTACTAATTGAGAACTTTTACAACGAGTGCTATTTGAGAGGTGCGCTTGTCCTGTAATGCATATGTTTACAGCTCGGTTTCCCATGCCTGGGAGCTATCGTGTGAGTGTTCTGGGTTTTCGTCTCAACGATGATGATGGTGAAGACGAGTGGCAACAAATTGCGACCGGCAGTTCTGCGATCGACTGTTTGGTTTAAAGGTGACATCGATGGTGCAACTCGCGGTGGTCCACTGCGGTCGCGAGGTCTACCACCGAAACAAGCTGAGGCTCTCTTTGGAGTCCTGAGATTGTCGCCGGTCAGAGAATCGGTGTCAAGGATACCAATTGTCAAACCGGGGACAATCTGAGGAATTTGAAGGAAGCGTCAGTTTTTTCGCTGCTTGCTTTCCTCAGGGCAAATAGGAGCGCTGACGGCTACCTCCTTGCCCTGATGTTGCACATTCTTGAACCACATATAATTCGCTCGTTGTCGTACTCAGAATCTGGATTGCAAACAAACGTCTGAACAGCGTCTTGTCGGTCTCAGCGTGGTGTGGGTGGACTAGAACTTTGACCTTCACATTGTTGAACGCGGCTACTCCTTCCATTCTTTCACCTGGGTCTTGGCCCTTGTCCTGCCAAACCCCGCTCCTTGTGCTTCTGAAACTGAACCATACACAAGCAAGGTCATGCTCTGAACAAGGGACAAACATTGGACCTGGCTTGCATGTGGCCCGTCATCGCCTACCAGGTGCAAGGGTCTGTTTTGTCATACGCTCTATGACAAATGTAATTCATGGAATTTCGACAAGCAAGGTGAACGACGCGTCCTTGGAGCTGAGATGGCGCGTTTACACTAAAACATTAGGGGCGGATCGCCGCCAGTATTCCATTACTGTTCACATTACTGGCGGATAGCCGCCAGTATTCCGGCACGGACCGAACCTGCAGTATGTGGGGGACTGTTGTTGTGCTGCACGGGCGAAATCGGAGCTGATGGGGCCATCAAGATATGTGATTACAATCATGTTTTGATGTTATGATGATGATCATGATGATGGTGATTATGATGATGATTTTATTCTGATAAGAACATTTGCTGCCGTGGAATGCGACGTTCGTCTGTTGGCGACGTATTCATACATTGTTGTAATATGTGTATCCGTACAAAAAAGCAATAATAATGTGTATCCATACAAAAAAGCAATGTTGATGCCTGTGGTGCGAGTCAAAGGGTAGTTCAATTGCATCATCTGGGTGGCCAAAATTTGTGCACTGGTTCGCCTGGGCTGGCGGCAGCCAATGCACGTGATTGTGCTGCTCACCTAAGTCGAGATACCGACAGGCGTCGTCAATTGACAGCTGTCAGCACCACCCTTGAGCAAGTCCCAATTATAAGGGGGGAACACGCTTCCTATTTTGCGCTGAAGTGCTGATGGAGCACAGTCAGGCAACATCCCGATTGTTTTGGCGGCTGAGCAAGCCCATGGCTGTATAAATGTGCAGCTCAAGTTGACAACATGGGCTTTCAATGGTTCCCTCAAGATTCAGGCGAGATTCCTTCCTCGCTACATACTTCGGTTTGCGGCTTTTCCTCAATTAACAATGCGCAGATTCTCTTGGGTTGTGATTTGCGCAGATTTGCATAGAATTGCGTATCTCCGAATTCAGGAGGCCTGTGATAATTACATTCCCCGCGGCGGCGTGCAAATGCAGTCTTGACACCTGTTGGTTTAAAGCTCCAGAGCATAAAACGTTAAGTCTAGGCTGCAGATAACCAACGCACTGGCATGGAAAGGTTTCTGCACATTCATTTTGAAGTTTCGTTTCAAGATCTGAGAACAAGAAGCGAGCTGAGCGAAGTCAACTTCCATGCGCAGTGTCAGAAAGCCAGAGGTTCATCTGTCCGCTGGCATATGGGGGCAAATGCAGTTTCAGCATTCTGCTGACTGTTCTTGGGAAGGCTGGAATCCGGGGGATGCACGGCGCGATGCTGCTTTGCAGCAGATTGCTCTCTCCTCTTTTCAATAACAGCAAGTTTGCCCCGCATCCATGGAGAAATAGCGGGCCAGCCCGCCGAGATCACAGCACGTTTTGATCTCATTTCAGGGACTTGCATACTTTACGTTTTGTGGGGGAGCTCCTCTGTTTATCTTTTGATGTAATACGTTGGAATCCAAAAAGAAGGCAACCAGGTAGAACGCATTGATGCGCTAGGGTTTTCATAACAGTCTAGAAACCCTTGTCCTGGCAGGCGCAGATGAATGAACCGGTTACAACGGTTTAATAATTTACGCGAACTCGTGAGTTCTGAGGCAGCAACTCACTGGTTGGTTGGATTTGCAGCCATATCTTGGGGTTGTTCATTGAAGAAATCATGGATACTATTTCTTGCACGCAAACAGGGAGATGACCACGACCTGCTTGCCTAGATATGTGCTATTTCCCGATTCCTTCAAACTGTTGCGTCTCGCCTTCGCCAATGCTATCAAGTCATGCCGGCATCCACACAGGGCTCTCGACGATTGGAGGGGTGGGATGGGGGCTGGGATTCTAAGCGCACCACAATCGGCATAGCTTCAACCCCTAGAAGTCAGGTGGGGTTTGTGGAGACCAGTAATTTCCTTAGTACACAGGTCTGCCACTCAATGCGTGACTGATGTCCCATCAGTCCAAGCGCTTGGAACAGTTGAACAGCAGTCCAAAGCAGCACGTCTGGTCAGATGCACGTCCCCATGGTCGTTACAGTTGGGGCGTCAGCTCACCCAGGCACCCAGTGCAAGCTGTTGCGGTTGCCATCAGGAGCCATCTATTCCATTCCCACCTTCTGTTGTGGAACATTCGACAGAGGCAGGCAGCATTTGCATTCCATCATTACGACAGGTGGCTAGGCAATTGGCAGTACGTGTACTCAGCAAACACCGGGCCCCCCTCCCCCCCCCCCGGAAATCGCTCTCCACTCAATAAATTACACTGAACTGCTGCTATGCAATGATATGCGGACTGCTGGGTGAGCACTTCCCCTACCAAACCCCAAACCCACCCACCAAAACATCCCCAGGCCACGCCACGCAACACTGGCGGTGCAGGGGCCGTGAGCCTTGAAACAGAAAAACCGATGGCTCATGTGATCCTTACATCCTTTTTTGTTTCTTTGCACTGGACACCTGGGTTCCCCTCTCTCTCTCCAATTCCTGCAGGAGTTCATCCACACCTTGTGTGAGGTTGCTGGCTGGCTCCCATGTGTTGTACTCTGGACCAAAGCCCTTCCAACGCACAAGGTATTCCTTCACACGAACCCCGCTCCGCAGCCGCCTTTTCCTGGTGTTCAACAGTGCCTCGACCTCGAACTCGTTGGCATCGGGATCCAAGGGGGCCGGGTGAGCTTTCTCACCCTCTTGGGCACGCTGCTTCGTTCCCGCAGCCTGCGTGTCTTTCCCTCTGCCATCTTTCAGGGCGTTAGGCTTCGATCCCTGTAGTTCAGCAGCACACTTGGACGATGACCGTCTTGTGGGTGCCTGACCATCCTTCTGTTTGACTTCAACTTTCCTTTTCGCCTGCGCCCTCTGGTTCACCGTCCTGCTTGGCCCTGACTCTGTTCCAATCCCCACCTCGTCAACACTCACGGCAGCTGGTCGCTTTGACCCAGCCTCCCAACTCTTCCTCTCAGCATCCCCTTCACTGTCCGCCTTGGAGCCCAGATCAACCTCGTCAGGGCCCTTCGCCTCCAGCTGCGCGGCAATCTGCCCATCTTCCCTTTTCACCTCCCCTTGATCATCCAGCTCAGGTGCCATCCTCATGTCACTGCAGTTCTCATCACCCCCATCCTTCTTTCCCAAGCCTCTCTCTGCCTCCGGCTGCAGCCTGGCATCCAATTCCCCCTCAGGTGCAACCTGCGCCTTGCTCTCAGCCTGTTCCCTGCCAACAGGCCGCACCTCCACGATGTCCCTTCGACAACCCGTCTCTGACTCCAGCAGATCAACATGCTGCTGGCCCCCAATCATCGCCCCTGCGTTGTCACTCTGCAGCGAGGACGACTTTGCGGCGTATTTAACAGTGGCGAGGATCTTCACCACGTCTAGGTGGCCCTCTCTTGATGCAACCGTTAGGGGCGTGTCGCCAATCCCCTCCCGCTTGCGGTGCACGTCTGCCCCGGCCTCAACGAGCACCCTGACCACAGCTGGGCGGTCCAACGCTGAAGCGGCAAACAAGGGGGTGGCGTCGTCCAGCGTCCTGGCCTTGTCCACGGCTGCACCAGCCTTCACCAGGGCCTTGACGATGTCCAAATACCCCTCCTGTGCCGCCGCAAACAGTGCCGTGGCCCCCGTGGTGTCCTCTGCCTTGTTAACATCGGCCTTCGCCTCGATCAAGGCCTCAACGACTTCCAGGTTGCCCTCAAAGGAGGCTCCCAGCAGTGCAGTTATGCCACACGACTTGCCCACGTCGTTCAGATCCACATTGTGGTTAATGAGCTCCTTCACAACCCTCAGGTGGCCGTTCAAAGCCGCGATGGTCAGGGCAGTGTGGCCGTCAGGTTCGTGGGTGCACTGGGGGTCGGCGCCATCATCCAGGGCTTGCTTGAGGGCATGCACATCTCCATTGGAAGCAGCAGCCCACAACAACTGAGACACCTGCAATTAGTATGGCAGGCAGCAAGTCACTGAATCAGGCACAGTGAGTCTGGGAGTACTGACATTTGTCCTGGCAGTCCACTGGCCAATCGACACAAAGATTTCCTGGGTGTCTTCGCTGGGCATCTGCTCTCTTTCAGCAAGTAAAGGGGTAAATATACGGCCTGATTCTTATCACCGCACTTCGCTCCTACTGCATTCATTCCACAGGCCAACACAAGTGAGAACCTTCAGCTGCAAATCCATTGCCAAGGCAGGGGCAACACCAAACCAACTGCACGTAGCCCACAAACAGTTGCCCTAACAACTGATCCAGCTTAAGCACGTACCGCAGCGGGTCCCTCCTGCTCCATTGACCAGCGTCTCCTGCGCTTCCGTTTCTTCACACGTCGAATAACCTGTAGAGACATTTGGAACAGCCTCAGAACAAGGATACAAAAGACTGCTTGTGCACCATCCAGGTCCTGCTGGCAACAGTAAAGCGGTGTTGTATCGCTCGTTTGTGACTGTGCGATGGCCAAAACGAGGAAAGATTTTTTCTTCAGAGAAACTTCCGTCTGTGATTGTCAAGCAGCCTGACCCAGGGAACCTGCCATGCCACTACATCCTGCATGCAATGCCAGTGCCTGCTGGATTGATGCACTTGTATGAAGAATATCCTGCTCAACGCTGCGACTGGGATTTGCAAATCTTGGCATGATGCAGGTGCCCACAAGGGACTTCCCTTTGTGTCTGGCTGAAAGTTTGAGCCACCAACGCAATGTGCTGGCACCTCCAATAGCCCACCTTCTGTGCCTGTGCATGGGGTGATGACTGGTGACCTGTGAATCCTTGCAACAGGAACACACCATGTCAGAATGGGAGCAGAAAGCATTCACTAGTTGCGACAGTGCAGTTCAGTCAAGGCCTCTCGTTATGACATGGTCCTGATCATGAATCACTTCACGCAGCTTGTGTCCACATGGGTATGGTGACTCAGATGGTGGGCATGAATGCACTTGCACAATGCGCTTCGGAGAAGGTCATTCTGGTCCACAGCACAATCCAGATAGTTTGAGGATTCAAATGCTCCAATACACATCCCAAACATTCCACCTGGAGCGAAATGAGGTGTGTCTGTGCCTGTATCGTTGGCATCAGCATTCGGGGATCTGTGATCCTATAGAAACTCCCTAGTGCCGATGAGAGCTCGAACATTCAAATGTGCATGGTTTGAACTTGACACCCAGTGTGATCGGCAACACAATCAGGAGTGAAACAACAGCCTCAGGAGAAGTGTTCATCAAGCAAAAGAGTGGTTGACGCACTTTCAGTGTCCATGGCAAGCATCATGGATACTTGGATGGCAGCTGGTTGGGTGGTGGGAACAGCTGGCCAACGTGCTTGTCTTCCAAAGTCGCCTCGCGTCAAAGCAGCTGAACCCCAACTGGGCACATCGAAAGGCAGCTGCATATCAGCAAACACCGATTATTCTGAGTATTTTCGTATCACAAGTCCCATGACCAACAGCCCATTGCCCAAGACAATGGGCAAAAAGCCCAATCATGTGACCAAATGGCCGCCTGTTGAGCGTATTCTCTGGGGGGTCTCCGTTCTGTGTTGACAAACAAAATGCGGAAGTCCACCAGTGCAACAGGGCAGCAGGCAACACTGTGGAAAGCTCGCCTCTTTGGCAGTAGCCACCCTTGTTCCAGGGGCGCTACTTGGCGGCCCAACAGAGAACTGGACATCGCAAACGGCAACCACAGACTGCATGCGCTGCTGCAAAGACACACGGCAGGGCCTGCCAAGGCGCTGCACTCAAACCAAAATCTGAGCCGAGAACGGCTTCGCAGCAACCCTTTGGGGTGTCCATTTCGAGCGGCTCTTATCGTTGCCTTCGCACAATGTTCACCCACTCTCAGGCCAACTGGGGGGCAAGATTCGTTGACCGGTACGCTGATCAAACTAGCCAAAACCCAGCGAACGCGTCCGCGCCGGCAGCGCGCCCCGGCCCGAATCACCAAGCCGCACGCAGAACCGCCGCATGTCCGCGGCACACCCGCTCACAGAAACCCCCCAAACCAGAACAGAAAACCAGAAAAGGATATCAACAGCTTGCACAGACGGACACCGAGGACCCGCGTCCCCCGTCCGTCCCGCGCGAGCGCCCGTCCGCAGCGACAAGTCCCCCCCGGCCTCCCGTTGCCTACCTGGCCCGCCCCTTTCGCCCCCTCCCCCGGCGGGTGCCCCCCGACCGGCGCGGCAGCGATGTCAGCCCGAAGCATCCGGGCCCGCGGGTGCACGGATGAGGGGGGAGGCCCGCACCCCGGCCGCGCCTGAGGGGCCGCGGCGCGGGACGGCTGACCCGCATGCCGTGACCCAGCCAGGACTCCTAAAAATGGGGCACCAACACGCCCAAACGCGCGCATTCTTTCGCGGGCACACCTCCCAGAGAGAAGAAAATCACCCCACTATCGGAAACAGCCCTCCACCGAGCCAGTTTCCCCGTATGGCCCCCAAAAAGGGTGTGTGTGTGCGCCATGCCCAAGCCCAAGCCCAACCCCCTCCCTCCCCCCGTGCCGCCCCGCCCTGCTCGGAATCTTCGCAAGCCTGCCATCCGATCCGCCTCACCGGTGCCTGTGGGATCCACCTGGACGCCCGCCACGCTCGCCCGCGGCGGCCTCACCTTCCAGAAGGCCCGTCCGCGCCTCCCGGGCAGCAGCCCCGCGCGCCGGCCCGCTGCCGCGCCAAATGATCTTCTGACGGCCGCGATCTCAAAATGCGGCAAACAGCGCTGGATCTGCTACAGGCCGCCCTTTTTCGGCCCGCCAAAGGTACCGCCGAAAGGCAAGTCCAGGGGGCCTGGTCACAGCCTCCGGTGGCACGGTAAGGTCAGCGCGAGAGCACGCCGCGCCAGCCACCATAAGCGCGGGAGCGGCGACCGTTACGTAACGCGGGCGGGGGGGCTGACGTGGTGAGGGGGGCTTTTGGTCGGTGTGTCGTTGTGGCAAATGTTTAGAATCCCCCTGTGTGGGGCTTACAGTCGCGTTGGCTTACACCTTGGGTGCTTGGTTGCCCCGCACAGTGGGCGCGCCTTGGTGGTGTCCACCACGTCGGCATGTCCGGGCTCTTGCATTTGGCTCTGCCCAGGAGGCACCGTCTGGGTCAACCGCAGCGCAGCCTTTGCCGCTGTTCAGCAAGTTGCTACGGCGCACAGCGGGAGCCGCTCAAGGCGCAGCAGTTTGAATTCTGGGGCTGGCGGGCTGTCGTCTCTTCCTTTCAGCAGATTTCAGCCTTGCCTGCTGTCCCTGGCCGTGTGTCACCGCGATAGGCGCCCGCACGTTGTGGCTTTAGCGAGGCTCTGGCCTTGTGGTCTCTCGACAGGCGATTCGGCCTATGGGAGCGCGGTCGGCCTTTTTCCCCGTGTCTGTTCGGATGGGCGCAGGGCATTCGGATTTCAACGCAGCAGACTGCCCTGTCGAAGGTGCCGGAGCCCGGCGTTGAACATCTGGCCTTGGTTAGAAGTCAGGGCGTGTTGGGTCAGTCAATTGGCCTGCACTTGCAATAACATGCCCCAAACCAATTCGCGTCAATACAAGAAATTCCAAGAAACAATGTGCCATTCCAAACAAAAATAATGAAAATCGTGCACATCAGATGCAACATTCATTAAACGGGATCAAGCCGTGTTGCCGCATGTGATGGGGCGGCTGTACAACTGCGTCTTTTGTGCGATCGCCTCGCAGCCGCGTCACCGATAGCCGCGCCCCTCCCGTCGGCGGCCATCGAGTGCAGCCACCGACACACACCGGGGACGCATACCCACAGCACCTGACTCGGAGATCCCCGCCACCCACGTAACCCCCACCTCATAGGGACCGATTCTTACACAAGAACGCTGAGTCAGACTCTAAAAAATTCATTTCCGGCGCATCCCAAGTGGGGTTGCCAGCTTATAAGGTATGACCCAGTGGCGAAGATGTCGCATTTTACCCCGTGCTGGTAGCCATTATTGGTGTGGGAGGGGTATCGTCCCCTCCCAGCTACGCCAGGTGGCATGGCAACAGCAATTGCACCCCCCATTGCGATCGCAACCTTATACTCTACCGTGTCAGGGCATCAGCGGTTCCCTTGGATAGAATTTTCGACAAATGACGAAACACAGCCGCTGCAGTTGATAAGTGGTGACAGGCACACTGCCGCACCCCACACTTGCTACACTTGTCCATCAGCATCCATTCGCAATGGAAACAATTGAAGGCATGAGACGACCTAAGAATGTCAAGCACATCCGATAGTTTCTAGAATGGTCACAGAATATACGTTTTAGTTCAGAATCATTCAATTGCCGCTGCCCCTGCGTTAGCGCCGGAGCAGGACAAAACTTTTACTTGTGGTTTTTGGACATATTTCACGTGGGTAAGGGGCAGGCACACCACGTTGCAATCACTAGGGAGGAAGCACGTGAGGGTCTTGGATAATGCCAATAGCAGGTTGAACAGTCAGACATTGGATATCTCTCCTCGCTTCTCCTCCGCACTCATGCAGCAGATTTTGACTGCCGCTGGCCGGCATTTTGAAAATGTAGTTCCGATTTGTTGCAAATTACAAGTAACCCACCCTCCCCTTCTTTTGCCATTTGTCTAGCATCTTTAAGTTAAGGTGCGAGAAACAGAGAGCGAGGAAGGGGAGAAGGAATGCCACGTTGAGCAGTACCTATTGTCATATCCGTAACATCATGACTCCATGGTGGGTTTGCACACAACCAAACGCTCACATGGACGCTGTGTTGTCCAGAAAAATGGCGGTATTTTCATTTCCGCATTGCAACCCTTCAATAAAAGCCCCCCCTTCCATCCTGAAAATGCAATTATCAGTACGTACGCACATAATATTGCATCACACTGCATAAATCCACGTATTTGGGTAATTTTCCAACAAAATTCAGAGGAAGTGCTGCCAAACGCTGTTCGTGCAGTTGCTTTTGAAAGATTTTTTTGTATCCACAAACGTCAATAAATATATAGTCCACGGACACTGCATTTTTGTTTGTTTTAGAGAGTTATGCGTGGTCTGCAAGTTGTTGTACAATTAAATTCATCCTTCATACTTCCCTTGTATTATTTAGCTTGCTTAGTATTAGCTGTATGTAGCACATTGGACGCCAGGACGAGGAAATATGCATGAAGTTATATTGGCCAACTAGCTTTTGCGGTTCTAGATGGGATGCAGAATTTCAACACAGCTTGAATAATCCATGTTGGCTGCAGATTTTTCCTCTAAAACACCAGCCAATCATTCGAACACTGACTTCCACACTTTCTCATCGAGTACTGTCCTTTGCACGCATCATTTTCAAAACCCATCCCCGGTGCCTTGAACGAGTCTCAGGAGCTACTCTATTGATTCCATCTGTCTGGCGATCATCCCGCCCTCGAGCGTTTAATGCTGACTCTATTTGCTCGTGCTGCATGGCTATCACTTGATTTTGCTCCTCAATTCTCTGCAACCACAAAAACACCAACGGAGGCTGAACGCCTCGAGAACACAGTCTCAGGTACATTAATACTGTACATGTATCATCCATAAAGATCTCTATTAGAGATCCTCTGCTGAGCAGCGGATTTCCCAAATCATCATATCCTCAGGATGGATAACAAGTCTCAAAAATACAAGCTAATGGGATCGCCAGATCGAGTATTGCACCAGATCGTCAGGCACGTTGAATAGATTATGCGATCATGGATTGATGGCAATCACGCAAGCAGGGCCGCACTGCCGCCATTGATAATGTGCTAACATCGCAGGCCTCAAACTGGATATTCCATTGATAACACTACCTCTATTTTTGAACCCTTTGCACCCCCCACTTCGTGCGAACGGCGGAAAACGTCTAAGTCATAAATTTTGATCGAAATTTTTCGATCCGACATACTGAAAGCCAACGGGGCCAATCGCTGAAAGCGATGGAGTTGGAGTCCAGATTTGGCGTAGCAAGGGAGGTTACTAACATGGCCTACAAAGAGCATGAGCAGTTAAAAACATTTGAAAGGGGGCGCTGGAGCCTATCCGTTGTCTAATAAGACGATGCGCTTCGAGGATTTGTGGAGACTGGATTCGAACACACTAATACAAGGAAATGCAGCGATGTGAGGAGCTGAGGGAATAGATGGAAGGGCTTACTCCGTGTTAGTCATTGCTGTTATTACATCTTTCGCATGACAAATCAAAATCCTTCCCATTAAACTGGCGATGGCGGTCAGTGGCCCCAAGCACGTGTGTTTGTTCAGATCTACAGTGTTTGCCCAGAGCGCTGCCGGGCGGCTCAAATCCCATCGGCAAGCCAAGCGAGGAAAAGGCAGCAGTGAAAGATCCCAGGTTCCAATCCAAACGAATAAAGGGTTTAGTGACATCTTGACACTAGGAGAAAAAGGTCCAAATAACACGTGTTCACACGTGCACAAGGTTTATGGGTTTGGTTATTTCCGTGTTTGCAGCATGCAGAACGCTGACGAAATGCATATATTTGTGTTCCCCAAAATTGCTCTATGATACTTTTTTTTGCTGGTGTGATGAGGCTGTTAATGTCTTGGTGTGTTACAATGACGAATGCTATCCAAATTCACGTCAACCCAAACCGACAAAGGAATCCGAATCTGGTGGCAGATTTGCTAATTGGGTTGACAATGCAAAATTACAGCAAGAAGCGGGGAGCGGGCAATGCTTGTGAAATGGAAGTAGCTCGAAATGCATGCAGTGCGGTTGCAGCACCCGGTCAATGCAATGGACGGAACCATCTTCACGACGGCATTTCACGGCGTCCGCACCTGACGGCTCTTCCTGGCTTCGTCCATGAGTGCGCCCATCTTCTCCAACATCTCCTCCATAATGTCGTCTTTCTCCCTCAAATCGCCCATCGCCACCGACACGCGCGCCTCCAGGGCGCCCACGTCCTCCCTCAGCCTGCGCCCCGCGGCCTCTGCGGCACGCCGACCCCTCTCGCTCTCGCCCAGCTTCGTCTGCAGGCACCGCACCTCCCTGCTGAGCTCGCCGAAAGAGGGGGACCGCGCTTGGAGCGGCTCCACGGAGCAGTCCTCAGCAGTGGGGATGGCCTCACTCTCCACACGCACGATTCTGATCTCCCCATGTGCCTCCGCCCGGTCCGCGGTGCAAGAGCGGGAATCCGGCCTCTCAGCGGAATCTGTGGTGCACAGCAGCTCGTCGGGCGCGCTGGATGCTGCGACACTCAATAGCAGCGTGCTGCCACATTTTGTGCAAGCTCGGCAGGCACTGAGTATTCCGCGATTATCGGCGTCGGCGTAGCTGCAAGTAAATTGCTACTTGAGGTTTTGTAAAATACTTCAAATGTGAGATTGTACGTCAAGTATTCATTAGCATTTGCTACTCCAAGTTGCAATACAATCCAGATGATGCCATCTTTTCTAGGTACAATCCTTTGAATGAAAAACCTTTGTCCTCGGACTAGGTGTCCGGACAATAATGGGCCAGCGATCAGTGCGATGCTATTGCATTGTATCTACAACGCAAGCTGCCACGCATTAAACTACTGCTTAACTATTAGAATATAGAAGTCTATTGATTGGTTGCCAAAATTGGTCTGTGCTGTGTTGTTCAGCGAGCATGACGGTATGCCGCCAGCTGGTGACTTCTCAGGATGCATAATTTGGGATCGATGATACATTTATCAAATTGTTGATAATCCCTATAAAAGGCTTTCGCTTGACCACGGCTTTTAATGCACGAACACATATTTGTCCGCGAGCAGCAAAACGATTCACTTGCCCTTTTCCGCAATCACTCCGAACACATAATCATTGTTCTAAATGCGCATTCCACAACCTGCAAACAGATGTCAGGGTGTCTCGACATCCAATGTACAAAATGCCGAGATGCCCCGCTATCGACTCGATAACGGGACATCGTAACACCTTGGACATGAGCATCTCGGATCCATCGGTCAGCACCCTCGGACTAAGAAGAAATTCAAGAAGTGCAACATTTCCAACGGGAGTTCTTGAATTCTGCTAACTTCGCTGATAAATACGCTAATGTCGTGGATTAGTGATTTGTGTGTAAGACGCAACCAATGTGCTGGATCCCACGCGTTTTTCAATCTCCACCTTGAAATGTACCAAATCTATACATAGATGAGATGGCTACACAACGGCAGAATTTCTGATAGCTCACCGAACTCTGCAAGCAATTATATGAGAATACAGCAGTTCTACGCCTATTCGCTTTCTCCCATGTGGAAAGCCCGAACCCGTCTGGGCAAAAAACTGGTAATCTCTTAAATCGCAATCCGCACATGAGATGCTTCGCTCAAACTAATACTGATCCACGTGCAATGCGAGGAAAGACTTTTGCCGCACCTGGATCTCCAAAGAGGCGCTTAAGACCGCTGTAGATCTCGTCACTGGATGATGCACTTCCCTGGTCGTTCTGGCCTCTTCCTGGAGATCGTGCGCGCTATATGCCTTAGCGATGCCACAATTCCATGGCAATTCCGTAAAATACAATTATCAGCGTAATCTTCCGTTCCAAAGTTTCAATGATTTGGTTTGTTCTTTTCGCGTTGCCTAAGGTTCCATCTCTTTTTCGAGATGTGCGTGGGCATATTGATCTGGTATTGGTTACGGGCGCATTCACTTATCCCAGTATAACTGCCGTGTACTTTGCATGTGACACATATCTGGATCAATTGGGAAGGGTCTCCTGTGAATAGTCAACTTCGGTAACTGCCGTGCTTCCTCGCTTACAATAATTTAAGGAAGAAAATCAACCATACTTGTTTTTGAAAATGGACTGCATCTGTCCTCATACGTATAATCTGGCGATGGCAGCCCAGGGGCAAATCATTGGGCATAACTTTTGCTGTGCTGGACACACGTGGCATTTCCATTAACAGTTTTGAAACGAAAGGAAATATTCAAATTCATCTTCAAGTGCAGTTGCAGAGGTGCATCCCGATGAATGATTTCCCTGCGCCCATTTCTTCATTAATTGGCGCATTGGCATATTGCCGTAGTGGCGTATTGATGTATTGGCGTATTGGCGTATTGACGTATTGGTGTATTGGTGTATTGGCGTATTGCCGTATTGGCGTATTAGAGTATTGCCGTATTGCCGTATTGCCGTGTTCGCGAATTGGCTATTGGCTATTACTTTAATAATCTCCAGTGATTTATTTTGGTGTTTCGAGCAAACTAATTGAATACCATATTAGACACAACTTGTACTGAAACGTTTACTCTGGTGCCTGTCTAAGAAATTATACACACGCTGCAAAAGAAAGCGTTGTGAAGCGTTGTGCATAAGTTGAAAACTCGTGAAAATTACATTTCATCAACATGCTGACCTGGTGAAGAGAGCTGCTCAGCATGCTCATTTGTGCGTTGGGCCGTGGGATCATGTGCTTGCACAGAATTGGACCTCTCTTGACCCGAACACCCATCAAACGAATATCTCACGAGCGCGTTCCTGCCAGGGAGCGGGGAAGATTTCACGTGCAGCAATTGGCGGTATCTCTCATCTCCGCCGCACGGTTTAGACGCGATTTCGTAGGCCACCTTGGAGGCTGATCGCTTCGATGCTTCGCCTCTGTGAGGAAGACACTTCAGTTGTTGTTTATCAGATTTAATCCATTCTCAATGAATCCAACACACGCGCTCGATTAGCATAATTTCAGGCATGCCGAATGTGAACTGGCTCACGATAAAGAAATCAAGTTGATCTAAAACAACTCGTACTTTGAATAGGTGCAAAATTTTTGCAGAATTTCCTCGCGACCCCACAACGCTTTCAAGCGTTTTTTTTGTTCTGCTCTACTGATTACAGCGTAATGAAGAATTCTCCTAAATTTAAGCTTTCAGGTACAAATTTCTAGCGATAAAGATTTGTACCTAATTTATCTGTTCCTCAGCGGCACTGTTCTGCATTTGATACTGAAAATTCCATCGGTTCAAAGGGAACTGACCCTTATTTTGTGTTTTGTTTGCGCGACTCAGATTTGCAATTAATCAAGACAAATAGAAGATGGTTTGGATATATCCATTCAAATTACTGCAGGAACTGAATGTGAGACACGTACGCGAACGAACTTATCAATCCGCTTGGTCACATTTCCCAGAAAATGTAAATAATCCCTGGCAATCACGTGGGCAAAAATGACTGTAAAATATGACAAGTTGAAAGAATTGTGTTCAGTGTTCAAACTTCGAACTTCTGTTTCAGATATTGCGCATAATGCAAACATGACAATGAAATAGCCATGATGACATACTTCGCAAATTTCAATAAATGTAGGTTACTTGGTATCTTTCATAATGTTTTCGGCCATACGCCAATCTGTTACTAATACTCTGTACGTTAAAAGTTTCCATGACTACGCTGTAGCCCTGTATCACACCACCCCGCAAAATTTTTGGAAATCAAAAGAGCGCTTGCCTGCTTTGGTGAGCCATGGTGCTCCGAATCATGCTCTCTCGCGCCCTCGACTCTAGAGCTTCCAGCTCTCCCCCTAACCCAATGCTGTTGGTGCAGAATATCCGCGAATGGCAGCAGGGCGTCACGCTGCCGGCATTCCCAGCGAAGAAAGTGGCGCTCCCATTTCCTGGACAGAGCTGCTCTAAAATTCGGCTTTCTGGTGCGGAAAAATGGCGTTCCCATCAAGCAAATAGAAATCTGTCTGAAAAGAGGACTTCAGTTCGTACATTCTTTTGATTTTCCTATGGGAGGCGGATTTGCTACTTTTGAGCTCGGACCTTGTTTGGGCAACTCCGGTTGTTTGTACCCCGTTCCCCCGAATGTCTGTTGCACCTCAAACTAAAAGTGCATTTATGTCACAGAATCCTTGACTCTTTCCGTGAATTCATTTAATAGCAGTTCACTCTTGCTTTTGTCAGCAAATCTTTGCTAGTCCCGCAGCGAGTTGAAGCACTTGACTTGCGCGCTATTCATTTTTCTGGTCATGTATTGGATTGGCAGCGCACTTTGGCAAATTGGTGGTGTGCATGCTTATCAAACATTGGCAATATATCACTGAAAACAAGTAAAACACTACTTCGTGGTGTAAATATAGAACTGATGATATTAAATGCGTTTGTTTACTTCAGCAATGTGTCCAACTGGTTGAAATATGGTAACGCACTGAGTGCTTCCCGAAGACGGCGTGTATTTTTCCGGCGGAGTCAGGCGAATCCACAACATCGCCTAAGTGGCCGGACGCGACGCCATCTGCATCTCTCTTCGCACCTGCAGCGCAATTTCAAGTTTGTGCTCAGTAAAGAAAGGCAAGCATTCCTCGGAGAGTTTCTGTTTTAATAAGTGGTGCATTTTCACTCCTCCGACCTGCGATCTATCGCAAGTGATAGATTCTTATAGGAGCTTTATTGTAAGCTGCATTGCATCTGTTGCTTTCCCGTGCATGTAAACTCGATTGGCACAGAAATGTGTGGCATACTTGGTTTCGGTTTATTTAAATTCAAGGAAACTTCAAATACCGTATTGATTGCATGTATGGTATTCAAACCTTCATTTTGTCTGCCATTTCCACCAATGATCCAACGACTTAGGTGGAGCCTATTCAACCGCAGCGGGTGGTATCTTCGACGTACTTCGCATCGGTCCAAAGCACCACAATCAGCAGCCAATTGATGGGAACTGGGTCACCCGGCCGTACAGTGATAGTGAATTGAATGAAGCATAAATGAGTCCAATGGGCAATGGATAAAAATTGCGGCAATCGCGTTGAAATTAATGTCCGCAATGGTTCAAAAATGAGCTGCTTATTCGCTCCATGGCACTGCATTGCTCCGCTGTCAGAAATCCACAGGGCACCGCGCTCAACACCATGCAACGCAAAATTGCGAAAGCCAGAGCAAAACACGAAACCAATACCGCCATGAGCTGTGCATGTTCAATATACGACACGGAACAACATGGATCGCCCAAAGCGTGTCATAAGTTTACGAACAGCCCATCGGCGCGTTGCCGCCTCATTCCGGCCGCAGGACAGCCAAGATTTACCGTCGTTCTCCCTTCCCATCACCTCCACCCGCTTGTTGTACACCATCCTCAGTGCATTGAGGTGCGTGGATGTGACACTTGAGAAGCCGATGCAGGCGGTGTTTATGAGGCGACTGCTGTCGAAGGACATGGGAGCCATGGACTGGAGCAGCTCCCAGGCGTCCAGGGCGTCCGACGACTGCATCAGAGCCTGCTGGCGGAGGAGCATGGTGTCGGGAATTGGGAAGGCTATCTATTTAATCGTAAATCAGGCTGACATGGGGTTAAAAACTCAGCCACGGGAGGACCGCCGAGTATGCAACTAGACATGTGCCATTGACGACTGTTCGTTCACTAAACCGACAGCGAATATGGACAACAAAAACGACAGCAATAAACGACAGTGATGCCAACAGTTCAATAGGAAAGACAATATTGAGCAATGCGCCTCCTTGCTTGAAAGGGAGATCGCATTGAACGTGCTCAACGAAGCAAACTGATCTGCCCGGTAGATCTTCCCAACCCAAATTAAGTTTCAGCTGCGCCAGTTTGGCAGCAAAGTCTACGACTTTAGAAGCATCTGATTCCATTCAAATTATTCCAATGGCGGCAAGTGTTCCATGTAATCGTCCACAACCGGAATAGCAGGGTAGTGTACCAATTGGTGTACCCAGCGTTGCAACAGTCCTGTCACCCTCCTTCCGGTACAGCCAACAGCCGACAAGAACTTCATGTCGGAATGTATCTGCACCGTCTTTCACATGGCCAACCAATAATACAGGGACTCTTATGATGCGTGATCGGTCAGCCATTGCCGAAACTAGCCAGCTTCGTCCATCATGCAACTCACATGCCGATCCGTTGTATGTCTGAGCATTCCGCATATTTAGCGATTCACCACATTCTCTCGTTTTTTACGCAACGCATCGATAATCAAATTCAGTAATTTTTTGTTTATTAACAATATGGTGAGATAGCCGCTGTATCATATATATACAAGTCCTTAGAACGTGGCGGGCAGACACAGCGCACCAAATGGCGGCAAATTCAAGCCACCTGATCAACAACAGTAGCAACAGGCTGCCCTTCCCGCATCAGTCCCCCACCTGCGAGTAGATGTCCACGAGCGCCAGCGCCACGCGGAACAGCACGCTGGAGTTCCTCTCCAAGAACAGTACGTCCCATACCCTCAGGCACGTCTCCTGCGACAGATTCGAATTCCTTTATCGAAATTTGCGTTCCGAGGACAAAAAGGGACTCTGTCACCACCCAGGTGGTGACTTTACCTCATCAGCACTCCTGTCACTCATCAGCTTGTATCATGCTCTCGCCATACACAAAATCCTCGCTTTGTTTGAATTTGCCACACGGCAAAGTCAAACTCCTGCAGCAAACTGGCGATGTCCAGCAACGGTCTCAAACGCATGTGTCTGTTTAATATCACAATGTTTGCTCACACCAAATCCGCAATAATATATACACTGATAAAGGAAAGAAGAAACATTAGCCAAATGCATACCTGTGGTAGGGCGTTGACGTAGCAGCACATGAACCACTGAGTCGTCATGTAGGATATGTCCACAGCCATGGCTGCCAGGTGGGGTCCAATTGTCGGGAACCGCTGGCCAACGAGGTGGCTGAAGACCATGTTGTCCACCAGAGGCGCCACCATGTCTAGCCGGAAGGTGTCAGGCAGCAGCTCCCCCACAATCACTGCGAGACACCAAAAGGCGTCTTCCTCATCCATGAACAGCAAAAGCAGCCCCGCAATGAAGTTCATCCCCTGGATACTGGCAGAAAATTGCACGTAAATTTTGAAGTATTTGAATGAGAAACAGCTGCAATTATCACGCAGCGCGATTGACGTTTGCATGCCGTGCTCTCAAATGTAGTTCTGCAGTTTTCATGTTTAACGGCCAGAAACCCTGTAAATTTAATGAGAACATCTAGTCGCCATCAGTTGCCTGGAATTGTGTTTTCCGCAGTTTACTCCACCAGCTAGTAGTGTCATTGCTGTTTTGTATTTTCCGATTTACAATGCTGTTGACCAGCAAGGCAATTAAAGGCGATGTGCGCAGACGGAAAGTTGACGGCATAGATTGTGTGCCCTTTGCCAACTGTTGAACAACAAAAGTGTACTTGCGCAGTTTGGGGCAGGATGGCAGCTGCGAGATTGCCCAGAATGCGGTCGTGCGTGAATACAACCACGGATTACTGTTGGTTTCTTCCTGTGGGGAGAGTTTATGCCATTTGCTCTGCGTCTTACTCGAGTCAGCAGTGGAAATTATATGAACATATCTAACGATCTGAAAATATCTATTCTTCTGCAGCTGCCCTCGTTTCTGAGCCGAACCAGCAACCTAATAGCCACTGCACCGTCTGAGAAATGCTCTCGCAGGCGCCGAAGATTGAAGTCACACACTCGGACTGTACAGCTGCATGCACAGCTCGGACTCAGCAAAGCAAATGGATTCTCACCTGACAATATCCGACGGAAGGCCTGTACTTTGCGTAAATTTCCAATATGCGCTTCAGCGACTCTCGGCCCGATCCATCCATCAAAGGATGCCCCGGGAAAGTCCGGTGGAGATCTTTTTCGATTTGCACTGTCCAGTCTCTGTTATCAGGAGCGCAGCAGTCATTGATGCTCATGGATACCACTGATCAATCATTTATGCAACTAAGGTCACGCTTACGGTGTGGGCGCCGTGGTTGTTAATTTTATTTAACCTCAGTTTACAAGGTCAGAGATACTGTAGCTCACATACACCACCACTTAACGCCGTTTTGTTCTTCAAATGGATTTTTATTACATCCAGGTATTGTTAATGTGAATATCGTTAATAGCTGGAGACACACACAAAAATAAACAACTGGTGAAGCTGGACAACGGTACGTGCCAGTCGCATCTTATTACTAGGAACGTTTGCGACGAACAGGTACGGAGCTGTGTACGGAGCGATTTGAAGCAAGAATCGCAAATACATTCAGATTCTGCTATGCGAGAACGCAGTCCGGGTCTGGCGGGGTACTTTGAGTCAGCTTCTGCAACTTAAATTTGACGGTGAAAGGCATGTCAAAAAGCTTTTGCTGGTAGCCATCGCGTAGGGACGTTGAAAGGAAGGCGAAAATTCAAACATATCCATAGTTTTATCCCCTGCATTTTGTTTTCGCATTTTGCCAACATGTAGGGAAAATTTGCTTCGGACCTAGCAATGACGATCTAGGTACCGTGGCGCACAAGATAGGAGGATGAGTCACTACGCAACACCTCTGAATTCATGTGCAGAACCTACGAAACATCCCCCTGTGATGTGCTTCTCCAATGGGTTGCTCACAGAGCCCAGAGACCAGCACTACTGAATGTGCGCCCATCCAAGCGCCATTGCAATGCGAAATGTTAACTATTTGAAACTTGAAAGGAAATATGAATACTCCAAACGCGGGATCTAATTGCTGCTCGAAGTACATGCCTCACAAAAGAACCTGTGTTTTCCATACTAACGTTTCTGGATACTCTGTACTTCCCAACGCTCAAAAGACTTTCATGAAGCGAGGAAAACTCCAAACTACTAGGCAGCATCCCCTGCACCCATTTCTCCACGAAGGCGCGTTGGCTTTCTGACACAAAATAGTTGTTATCAGCGGCTCAATGCCGCCGGAGAACTGACCGGGCCAAACGGCGTCGCAAAGCCGGCGGAATACTCACTGCGCCCCAGTCCAGTCTCCCTGAGACGGATAAGTACGATCTTTTGATGCCTCGCTGTGGGCTGCGGGCGCGCTTCCGTCAGATGATTCAGGAAGCTGATCAGCTGCCACCCCTTCAGCGTTGGTCAGTTCCGAGTTAGCCATGTTCCAGTACTCTCCATCGACCTTCTTTGACTGGATCCCAAGAAGCACCCCCCAGACTTCCCCTCTGAGAGACTGAAAAGGGGCAAGAGAACTCGTCAACAGCAATGGCAGCAGTGCATGTTGCATACTGGTTTGGAAGCAGGGGTTCCCCAATGACGTGACATGTCATGGTATGTCATGGCGTCGAGTGGAAACGGCAAAAAGGCCAAAAGGTGGAAACCAGACGCGTTGCGAAAATGCGATGCCATCAGCATTGCCACGTCTGGCTCAATGCTCACATGAATTAATCATCACTTGGCTATCGACCAATCGAAGTGGCGCAGCGCATCATTTTTCCAAAAAAATGTTTCACGCCTGGCTGCTTGAAATCGAACTCGATGTTGGCATCAATGAATTCTGTTTATGTGAGTAACAAAATGCAGCCTCTTCGAAGAATGTTCTCTTAGAATCAAGTATTTCACGGTCCCACCAACTGAACCGCAATGATTTCAGTGTTTTGCATAAGGACCAGCACGTGGATCGGATGCTAGTGAAGTAAAATCAAGCAAGATCAAGTCATCAATGCATTACCATTGGAATTCCTGCTTGCACGAGTGACTTGAGCTGCTGCCTCTTATCTTCGTCGCCTTCCGCATTGCCACCGTTGACAAATGCCTCCAGCTTCAACACACCACCCGCGGTGTCTTCACAGCCTTCATGCCTGAAGCAGCATTATATTGGCGCTGAACATTCATTCACCCATTATTTCCCAGTATCTCGCTTTTCGGGTCTCTGTTTTGTTGGGTTAATGGATATGAGCAGAACAGTTGAGAATGGAAAAATTGAGAAGGAAGCATTGTGATTCTGTGTCGCGAAATTCTAACACAGCCTTAAAATCAAAGTGAAACTTTTGCAACAAGAAAACCATCCACATCCTGTGGAGTCCTTGAATAGAGCAATTTCGGCCCATAAAGTTCCTCTCAAAATTAGCAAAGTTCCGGCTGAAAATCACTAATTTGATCTCACGCCGTGGAAATTCCCAGCAACGTAGTACTACTACGTTGCTGCTGCTCTTCTTGATGATGTCTTACAACTTACTGGGTATCATCAAGAGGAGTACAGAAACGAGCAGCACCTGCAGCTACTTCCGTTATGGGTCAAGAATCAGGGGAGGAACGGAGCCACAGCCAGCAACACAACTTGGATACTTGGCAGTTTGTGCTCAGTCTGTCGGGCTTTTCTCACATCAAGCCTCATACCTGACGAAATCATCCTTCCCTCTGCATGCTGTGGGTGAGGGTAGAGACTTGATGAAGGTGCGCCACCGATCGACTCTCTCCGATTCTTCGTGGTCCCAAGTTTGAGAGAATTGGTTGTAAAGACCTCTGAATCTCTCGTGCACCTGAGCACCAAGATTCTCTTCTCCCTGCTACCGTATTTGAGGTTTTCCATATCCTAGCTGCGAAGCATCCACTAACTTTGCCCACCCCGCTACTCAAGCCGACCCTACAAGCAATCCACCGTGCCCTCTTTCCGATTGCGATGCACATACAAATGTCCTTCTGCATCCCCAGCGCTTATGTCTGACACCTTTTTTGGGATTTCTTGGATGCAGAAAAGGAAGCGTCCATACTTGCAATCGTGGTACATGGAAAAGATTCAAACAAACGTTTGTGCTATGGTGGAGTTGCAATCGCCATGCAGGTGCCTTCACCGGCGTGGGGGGGATGAAGCACCGTTGTGTACTCTAACAAGTCTCGCACATCCCCATCACTGAACGGATATCGACAGCCAGCAGAGGCCCCATGCTAAAATTGACTACCTTCTTCCAGAGTGCCTTTGGAGTGCATGCTCTTCGTCAAACTCCAACTTGGATTCTTTCATATTGCCCTGATCTGCCTTCCGAGGCTCGTTCTTGCACCACGGATCTCCGCTCTCGCTTGGTTCTGTCGCACCACGCATCGTCCAACGCAAGGTACCGCTACCCTCATTCTTGGCCTAAAAGAAAGCGCGACGCTGCTTTCTCGGGCGATATGGGCCCCACACCTTCCCATATTACGACGGTCGTCATACACCCCTATATTGTGAGGAGCAGGTTGCCACCACCTCTCTCGTACGCAATATTTCTCGGTGGCGCAAGCGTGGCACAGTTCGCTCAGTGTTCCCTGTCGCAAGTCGGAACCAGGTGGGCGCACCGAACCGGGCCGCCCCAGGAGCCTTTCATGGAATACTGGTGCAAGCAAGTACTGTACAGTGCTGAGCCTGGTACTAATTTCTCCCACAAGAGGGGAACCTGGGGCCACGAACCTCGAATCCATAGGCATCCCTGACCCTGGCGTGAGCTTCGTCGAAGGAGGGACTCCCCAGGGCCCTGGTCCTCCTCATCACTGCCCTGCCCACCGTCCGCCAACTACCGTTGACTCATCGTTGACCGGCTGCGGGACGGGCCTCCGGGCCCAGCTCAGGCGAGCGTGCCCCGCCGTTGACCTGCTCCTCGCTGCTCCGCCGCGGCTGAGGGCTCTACCGCGGAGGGCTCACTCCAGCAGAAGCGGGGCTTCGGCCGCATTACTGCATTGAAATTCCATTGCGGGTTAAAGGAATGGATGTGGGGCCGGGGCGGAATGAAGCCCGGGGTGTCGCGCCGGCGAGGGAGGCGCCAATCTCTGAACCAGCGGGTCAGTGGGCGGGCCGCGATGGCATGCAAAAGGGGTTGCGTTGTAGGCAACAGCTCGAGATGGATGGAAGTTCTCGCCGCGTGTGTTTCACTGACCCACGTAACAGGGGCTCATGATGCGGGGTGTAGCTAGGGTGGGGTGCCGACCATCCCGCGAAGGGTGCGGTCCCAATCTCACGATTATGGGGTTGAAAGCTGCATCATTCGAGGGTGCGGCATTCCGCACGGCGCCATTCTCAATGAGCAATTGCCAGCGGTTTCCATGGCAAAGGAGGCACCCGGTAGCTTCCTATTTTACAGTTTCTACAAAATATGAAGCTGCTTTTAAGCTATCCCCGTAGGGCAGCAGCGCCAGTAACTGGTTTAACAGAGCTGCAGGTAATGCGAGGGCTTGTGATTGCATTGAGAGTGTGCCTCCCATTCCGCCGTTTCTGACGAAACAGATGTTTAAATTTGCGGATTCCAACTGTGTCACAGAGAAAGGTATATTGTCAAATTCGGCAGCGGAATGGGTACTGTACGCAGGTGGAAGTCATGCCTTGCAACGTCGCCCAATTGCAGGAGGCACTGATTCAAGCCGGCTTCGCCACATCATGGCGCTTGTGCTGTTACAGATCGAGGGCGCAATGGCACCCGATTCCATTGAAACGGGTGTGCATCAGCATCGGTGTCTTCACCAAGTGCTAGCCGATGTAGCGTCTCCAAAATGTTGCGCACTTCACGATGGTGACGAACTTCGCGCTTATTTCGAAGTCAAGGCCCGGATTTGGAGCACTGTCCACATCAGGGTCTTGCCGTCGAAATGAAAGCGAGTTTACCCACGTAAATGTACATGGCCCGTGGTGTTTCGGCGACCCTATTGATCGGCCTCTAGTCGTGTATCCCCTCGCGAGGGGGCAATCGTCATCATCCTCGCCGATCGGCAGAAGTCTCCATCTCCAGGATATGCATTTTCTCGGCCGCAGCGTCTTTCATGTCCAGCTCTGAAGAGCCTTCTGCAAGGCCTCAATTCCGCTAATCGAATCATGTATCACGAGCAAAGCACCTACAAGGTGATGCTGAGCTCCAGTGCATTTTGGAGCAATTCAGGCACCTCTATATAAGGCCAGCATTCGTGCGCCAAAACGAGTCCCACCATTCTGACCACGCCAAGTCTTGGAACAATCAACGGTCAATTGTAAGAGGCACAGCCAAAGTGGACCGCGCATTCCATTCTGCCTTCTTGACGCCATTTCAAACATGTCGCCAACGCGGACATGCCACCATTGCGCTCTGTGCAACAGGTCCTTCAACAGGTCCAATGCACGGGACGTCTGCGTGGTTGTTGTCGCGCAACAACCTGCGCAAATGGAACTAATGGGCTCGCCAAGACCTGGCGACACAAACAGTACACACCACTATGTGCGTCCACTGTGTGATCTGTCTGATCACATGGTTGCAATTTGTGCTGCATCCAAACGCCGACAATCGCCGGTGCAACGGACCACCGGGCACCGCAAGTCAGCCAGGGAGATGCCCCCAGCGCGGGAACCCGGTGATGTGCGTCCAGATGCACATCCACTCTGTCGGCTCAACGCCGACCTCGTCGAGTTTCTGCATCCGATCGCTTTTCTCCGCAACGGCCTGCGGGCGCATCCCGGCCACACAAGCGGTCATGTCAGGGGCGAGGGGGGGTGCCCGACACCGTGGATCACCGCTCTGGGCCCAACTTCCCGGAGCGGATTGACCAGGCCGCCCGCTTGTGAGTGCAGCTGCAGATGCGCCCAGTTCACACTGAGCTCCCCTGATTACTGACCATTCAAGCGACAAGTGTAGTGGCAGTTGGCCATAGTACGGCGGCCCCTTAGCGGTTGGCGGACCTGCGCGCGGCGCGCGCCAGAACCTGCCCGGGGCTCAAGACGGTGAGCCCGCCGCGACCAGGGCGCTCTCACAGAAATCAAGAGGACACCAATTCGTGCATCGGGCACCGTTGGCCCTCTCCCGGCAATTACTCACCCCCCCCACGCCGCTCCCAATCCCGGCCGAGGGATCCGGGCACGTGGCCCGATCCCTCGGCCATTTTGCCCCCACGACATTCATGTCTGTCCATCGGCAGATAATCCGCCCGAAATGGCCCCTCCAAGGCCCCAGCCCAGAGGCGCCCTCCTCAAAATAACTGAATAACCACCATCATTAGCCCGCATCACCCCGCCCCCGCACGTGTCTGTACGAATATTCCGGTCGCTGGTCAAGCGTCCACGCCGCATATTCGTCACTTCCGGCCCCCCCCATGTCGCACTTGCGGGAGGCCCCCCTTCGCCCCTGACTACGCGCGGAGCGCAGCGCGTCGGACGGCGCCCGTCCCTCGTGTGCCGCAGCCGGGGTGGGGTGATCCGCCCCTCTCAATATTCTCGCCGCAAGGGGGTTTTATGCGTCACCTCGTGCACATCTTTCCCCATCCGCAGCCCAGCCGAGCAGCGCCCAAGCCGACCGGCCCACCTTTGGCGGCGTGCGCTGCTCCCCTCGCCTCCCTGCGCCTCGCTCTGCGTCGCGGATCCGCATCGGCCCTTCCCAGACCGCGAGCTTGCCGGAGGCACCCGGTGATTTGGCGGCCGCATCCGCGCCCGAGGGCACTGAGCGCATGTCCGGCATGGACGCCTCCGCAACCACCGTCGGACTCGCCTCGGGGACGATCTCCGCCCCGACCGGCCCCGCGATCGGCCAGGTCCGGGACGGCCGGGCCGCAGCCGCCACGGGGGCCGCCAACGCAGGGTGAGATGTCACACATCATCCCCTCTCCCCGCCGGCCCCTGTTGCTTTTGCGCACCCCGTGGGCGCATCGCCAGCCCGTCAGAGACCGAAGATCGGCGCCATTCCGGATCGGGCGCCTCCGTCTGACGCGGCTGCTGTGTGGTCGTGCGCAGGGCTGGCTGCCTGCGTGCATGGTCGCACCCCAAGCGCCCGGAGCTGACCTACGCGCAGCAGTGCGTCCAGGCGTACAAGACCCGCTGGTGAGGCCCCCGCCACCACCCCCGCCCCCGCCCCCGCCGCTCAACGCATCCGGAGCGCCCCGCTCGTCGGCTCTGCGCCGCGATCCCGTGTCCAATCCCCGCCCCCCCAGTTTGTTCCGTCCACACTCGTTTGGGTTTTCCCATGCAAAAACATCATCCAAGTCCCCATCAACTCGGTGCAGTGGCCTCCGTCTCCGTCATCGCAGGACCGCGCCCCTCGGCGGAGCCCCCGTAACGGAGGCGTAACTCGCGGGTGCCGCCCTGCGCCGCAACTAGAATCGTCCGCATCTGGCGGCCCGAATCTGATGGTTGTCCCGCCGTTGGCTCAGGCAGCTCGAGCGGGACGCCGGCGCCTCGGCCTACCGTGCGCGGCAGTCCGCACATGCCCGCATGCAGTACTACAACGCCGCGCGCCCGGCGGACAACCCGGAAAAGAAGGGCTGATGATTCGGTGACGTGGTGATGCTCCTCGGTGGCGTGATGGGCCCACGTTCGGCGGCGGGCGCTCCCGCGCGGTCGAGACTCGATCGCGGGCGGGGGGCGGCGCCGGGGTGGAATAAGGCGCGCGCGCGCTTTGGCGGGCCGAGGGTGGTTCGAATGTCGGAGTTTCGTGCGGGATTTGGTAGAGTGCTGGCCTGGCTGCGTCGGGGCGGAGGCGGGGGTGCGCTTGGGTGGGGCTGCCCCTCCAGGTGTCGCCGACCCCCCCCCCCCTCCCCAAGATTCGTTGCCTTGGAATATTCCGTGAATGGGTCCGGAATGGGTTTTCCAGCTTTTGTGTATTTTGGTGCATCGCTGTTAGGAGGAGTTGTGTTTGCGTATTAGGTCGGCGTTTGGGGTTAGGTGGGTGGACGCTGCATTGTGACGCCCTCGCCCGGTCCCGTGTGCTTTTGTAGATTCCGTGTGTACCTGGGGGATTCCCGTGGCGTGCGTGTGCCTGCAGGCTGGTGGGTGTGGCCCCTTTTGTAATCTAAACCAGATGAAACCCACATGCGCCGTGGCTGTGAATTGTGGCTGTCGGTCTGTGTCGGGTGCATTATTTGTTTGCTTCCTGACTGCGCGCTCAGCGCAGTGGAGCGCTGTGTCGGTTTGCAGAGTATTGGTATCGGCAACGTTGTATGGTTGCATGGGTGAATTGCCGACAACCGCTGTGCACAGGCCCGCCTATCGAAAGCCAGTCAGTACATGGGCGCAGGACGTCGGGCGTCCCTGTGTGTCTGCGCTGCTGTCCCTATGTGTTTCTTGCTGGCCTAAGAATATCCTATTTTGCACAGTTAGTTGCCTCCCTGACTTGCTGAAAACATCGTGAATGACATGCAACCGTATCAGTTCGGGACAGTTTATGCAAACCTAAATAAACCGGTTGTGTTTCTTTCACCCTTGCTATTTGCGTTGGTTTTGAAAAGGAGTGCCCGGATGCTTGATGGGTAATTCAGGCGCATAGAATGTGCTTGTCCTATGCGTTCTGGAGAGGTGAGGTGGGAGGGGGCCGCACACAGCCGACGACGGATCGGAAGTCCGCGCTTGTGTTGAGTCAGTGACCCCGACTCCGCGCCACATGTTTAATGAGTATTTGGTGGCGATGCCCGTCAATGGCCACAGACAATTGTTGGCTTCAAAGTATCTTTGGACGCATTCTAGAGGAATGTAACATGCGTGATTTGCCTTTACCCTGTATTGGCTTCTGGTCACCCCTGCTAGGGTACGAGCCCGTACAGTACCAGTCCAGAAGTCGGGCCTACGGCCCGACGTTGTGCATTTTTTGGTACCTGCTTTATCGGTTGAAAGCCCACTCTTTGGCCAGGCTGCACTGTTGATGTGCTTCATTCCGCGACAATTTGCCCAGCACGTTCTTTGACTACCGTGTCCTTTGCTACCGTCGCTGCTGCCAGGGGTGCGCAGCACCGCAGCGAGAGCTTGCTCCAATCGTGATCCGGGCAAGCCCTTGAGGGGGACTCGTTGTTACCCGCACGTCTGATTCATGAGCCAACGCCGCAGCCGCATTGCCTTAATCGACCCAAGAGTGCATCCGACACTCATGACACGTGATTGTCGCACACAGCGCGCTGCGGACGCCATTGTGGAGGTCCACGCCCCACCGCGCAGAAGCACACACCCGCCCTCCAATTTCACTCCAGGGCCCAGGGGCCCTGAACGCTTGGCCCTGAGGGGGGCGCTGACTGCGTTCCGTGCCGCGATCGCCGTGCCAATGGCTGCCACAGCGGAGCGCTGCATGCTGTCGAGTTGCTCCGCGGCCAAGCGGGAGTCCTCGCGAAGACGGCAACTCCGGGCCGCGCACTTGGGCGCGGGCCATCGCCGATGTGGCGATCAGCGCCGGCCACGGTCTTCATTGCCGCCGTGACGACGCGGAATCGCGCCGGGAAGGCGCCCCTCGAACGCAAGCGAGCACGGTGCGCCGCAGCCGCGACACCGATAGCCGCGCGCCTCCCCTCGGCCGCCTTCGGGCACAGCCACCTCCCCACCGGGGAGGCATGCCCAGAGCACCCGACTCGGAGAGCCCCGCCACTAACGTATCCCCCAGGTCACAGGTGTCGATCCTTACTTGAGAACGCTGACTCGGACTCAAAAAAACAGTTCCGGGGGGCGCCAAGTCGGAGTCCGAGCTTATAGTGTCAGACACATGTCTCGGTATTAGCCTCCGCGTGGACAGTGCACTATCGATTTGCCAGGTGATGTTGGTGACCTTATCTTTCCCTGCTGGTGTTGTTGCACTTTTGGTGTAACTCGGTTGCTTGTAGGCCTTCTTTCCCAATTCTCGAGCCTGCTTCTCACAAGTAATTCCACCAGCTCCTTGTATCAGCAGTCTGAGCATGTTGGTGTCCATGACCTCAAGTGGGTCCAAGCTCTTGCATGTGCGTCTCTGTATGCACGTCAAAAATATGAAATCCAACATGTATGGTGCAATGGTGATCCGGTTGATGTTTCTTCGTGAATTCAAGTCAATCCGAACAGACCACAACTTCCTGTTGCGCTCCCAATTTCTTATCCCCGAAATGACCTCCACTGCATACATAGCAAGGTGTTGCGACACCAGTTGCACAACACTAGTGCCGAACGGCAGTGCTGCCGTACCACGAAGTGCAATTGAGCTGGATGTCGTACGACATGTAGCACACCCCAGAAAACTTAAATGAACTTGCCGAGACACAGATGAAACTCAACGCATCGGGCTGTTGCATGGGCCACAGAAACTAAACGCCTTGAGTGAATATTCCTGCCAAAGACTAAGCAGCGCCCTTGCCCCTTTGCCGATGACGAGCATTTCTGCATCCAAGAATGTGTTGCTGTCCCTCACACTTCGTTTTTCCCCGCCACTGCATCCAATGGACACAACTAGTAGTCGAAGAAAGAAAACACACTGAATCCAACTAGAAAGAAAGACAGACTAGAAGTTCATGAATGAATGAACATCCCCACAGGCAACGCGAAATTTCGGCACATTGGTCATGTCACGTGTCTCTGCTGAACTCAAATAGTTAGACAGCATCCCCTTGCTAGCATCTACACTGACCTCACAATGATTGGCAAAGAGCCCCACCCCAACAGCATCAAGGGACTAGAAATCCATGACTAGAATAGCTGCATTCCATCCCGCGATATTTGATGCACTTCCCGGAACCTTGCAAACCCTAATTCGGCCGCCCCGCGAAGGTTTTCCCCTGCCTGGGTCTCACTCTCGTGTGACTCCGAACAGAAACTTCGCTGGGGCCTGAGGCCACGAGGGACCAGAGACCATTGCCGACACCCGTTGTGGCGCCACGCAGGTCTACAGGGCGGGATGTGTGACCGCTTGGGTCACTCTTGGGCACCCCACACCACACTGGAACGATGCTTCAAAGAGGCTACGTCATGGCCGTCCACGATGAGGAAGGGCTTGCACGAATGGATGACTAAACCACCTGCGCTGTTGTTTCTTTCCCCTTAAGTACTTGAAAGGCCAACGCTCGCTCAACTTGAGCGGGCTGTCGTTGAGCAAAGCGAACTCGGTCCTGGGATCGTCGCTGCCTGCGGAGCCAGCTCTCGCCCAGGCTCTCTCAAGAGACCCACCACTCTGACAGGCGGCCTGGCCGGTGCCGACCACACCTCGCCATTCCCCGCTAGCTGTTGGCTGCTCAAGGCGCTTTCGTGGTCCCTTGCATTTGAGCCATGTTCTGGCGGAAGAAGAAGTCGTTCGCCGGCAAGCACGTCTGCATCACCGGCGGCTCGGAAGGGCTGGGGCTGGCCCTGGCGATGGAATTCGTCCGGGAGGCCGCCCACGTGACGATAATCTCCCGCAGCGCCGCCAAGTTGAGCGCCGCATCCGAGGGCCTAAAGCGCCTGGCCGGGGAGCTGGGATCCGCCGGCAGGATCGCGCACACCAGCGCCGACGTGACGGATTTCGGTGGCGTGCGGGATGCGGTCGCGAGGGTGGAGGCGGAGGGCGGGCCGGTGGACGTCCTGGTGTGCTGCGCGGGCGCCTGCAAACTCGGCCACTTCACGGACCTGAAGGTACAGTAACCACCCCTCGCCCCGACCGTCGAGATGCCATAGCCATGTACTGAGTACAATCAGGCCTTGGAGCAACGAATCCCGTTTCGGTCTACCTGGGTGAAATAGGGAGCCGGCGGCTTCCTCCCTGCCTTGGCGCCAAGGAAAATCTTCACATCGACGAGGCATTTTTTGGCTGGATCTGGAGGTGGCTCTCCCAGGTGTGGCGATGTCGCTTACATGCACTGGGTGCAATCTGGTCTTGGGGCAGCGAAGGCCATTTCGGGCTGCGTCCGGGTGAAACAGGGAGCGGCGGCTCACTCCCTGCCTTGACGCGAAGCCAAATCTTCTCATCGAATTGAGAGGCACTTCTTGGTGGATCTGAAGGCGGACGACTTCGAGTCGGCGATGCGGCTCAACTACATGGGGACGGTGAACGCGCTGCAGGCGGCGCTGCCGCGGATGGAGACGCGCGATCGGGGACTGGTGGTGATCATCGCGTCCGCCATGGCCGTCAACGGGATGGCATGCAACTCGAGCTATGCGCCCACCAAGTGGGCGCTGCGCGGCTTGGCGGACAGCCTGAGGATGGAGTACCAGGGCACAGGGGTGGGGTTCTGCATCGCGTACCCGCCGGACACGGCCACGCCGGGGCTGGAGGCCACGCTGGAGGGCCAGGAGGAGGGGTCGGAGGCGCGACAGCTGATGGAGTTGGGCGGAGAGACGTACTCCGTGGAGGTGCGCGCTGCTTTCCTTTATTTTTTTGTTCAAGTGTATATTGCTTCGCATATTTAAGAATGTGGTGCTGCGCATTTAAGCGTCCAGCTGCGAGGAGGCTCGTGCTGCTGTCGCTGTTCATCGATGAAATGAAGGTGCGGGTCAAAATGGCGCCCTTTGTGCGTCTTGGTGCCGGTGGGTATCTGAAGATCTTCACAAACTTTAGTTTGATGAGCTCATTGGGGGATGGTGCTGCCCACCTCAAACTGTAGAGGCCGAAAGGAGTGTGGCTGAAGATAGATTCCTAAGCGTGTGGTGGGCGACATTGATCAACACTGCATGCGACCACAGAGAGCGGGATTCCTCCAACCCCTGCTGGCAAGTCATCCCACGCGTCCACAATGTCGAAACTCGTTTCCTGGATGGGCGCAATGCTTTCCATTGCAAATCAGGGATAGAGTGAAACGTAGGAGGATGAGGTTGTTGGTGGTGAGGGTCAGAGTGCATGGAGTGTCAGTCCCCCCAAACAGTTGTGCCCACCTTGTACCAACATATCATGAAACATTTTTCGAATCCTGGAATTTCCTCCCTTGATTGATGTCAGCAATGATCACCTTAGATTGGGGAAAAATGGCCAAAGTTGAGTGGCTGGGGCTGAAAGCAGGGACATGTGTTTTGGACAGAGTGCTCTTGGGGGTGAAATTTGAGGATGTGCACCTGAAATACTGTCTTCCCCGATGCATTGACAATGGTTTCTGGTATGGGACAAAGTGAATGTGGCATCTGGACAGGGACAATACACACAGGTTTGCTGGGCCACAAGCTTGGCAGCGAAAATGGTTGTGTGGCTGTCTTCCCATTCCAAGGAATACTGAGATAAGCAGATCGGAGTGAACAAGAGTGTAAGGGCTCCTCCTCTCCCTAATCTCCAGTTGGCAAGGCTAACAGTGGTGGTGAAATCCCCGTTGAGTGCCTCATGCTTGGTAAAGCATGAACAAGACATCGCCTTCGTGCTGTGGCACACCTGTGCCAGTCCATTTTATGACCCTCTTGTAGCGCCCTCAATACTCATGCCTTTGCAGCAAAGGTGGCGTCTGCTTCTGGGTGGTTGCTGCCCTCATGCCAATCATCAGCAGCCAACAGTCAACAACAAAAGAGTACTTTCAAGCTTATCCGTACCTGTTGCATATCTGCACTGTGCTACCAAGAATGACATTTTAGCACCCAAAAATGTGGCAGTTGAAGCATGAGTGACCATGCACCTTCTGGTAACTGTGCAGTGCCCTTTGGCCAATATCAGTGGCTGTTATATCCAGGCAGTGTCCAAGGCGATAATGAAGGGGTTGAAGAGGGGCGACTACCACCTGCCATCGCCAGACTTCCTTCAGAATTTGACTGTGTCGTCCATGTCTGGCCTGTCTCCAGCACCCCTGTGGCTACCTTTCCAGATGCTCGTATCCAGCATATTGGTGCCCATATATGCTGTGTATTTGAGGAAGTTCGATGCCATCGTGAGGAATGCACGGAAGCGGAGCAAGAGCAAAAAGGACAATTAGATTCTCGATAATATGTTGATATTAGCTGTCTCTTGAAATGGGAAGATGAGCGGGGCCCAGGTTCCTTTTTCAAAGGCTGTGTACCTTGCACTGTATTGGCAGATCAAAGGGACGGAGACATCTGTGTACTGGCGCAGCAGGGGGAATTGAATTGCATGGTATTGCTCTCAAGGGGGGGCAGGTGTTGTGCCTCTCAGGATGGGAATGCACACACCAGCAAAAAGCCTATTGTAGGTGTCACTGAACCAGCTGCAAGTGAGATTGGGTAGTAGGGTGCATTGTAACATATTCATGAGTGCATATGGACACAGTATAGCTGTTCATGCCAGTGAATGTTTAATTTCTTGTGCGAGCTTGTGAACCTGTGAATTTTGAGTTGCTGCAGATTCAATGTGGGAAGATATTCCCAATCCAAGCGTGCTGGGGGGGTGCCACCGTGACTGTATGTGATGTGATATTGGATACTGCACTATCTCATGCCTTGTTGTGGTTACTCTGGAACATTCAATGCTCTGTCCAAGTGGCTGGATGCCAGATGGTCTAGATGGTATAACATTGTACGTGTTGAGTTGCATGTTAACCCCCGGATCGTGACCAAGCCGGACAAGGGCTCAGCTATCAGCAACATGGCCAATTGAGGAAGAAGATTTTGGTATGGTTTGAATGAATCCCATGGAACCACCTTGTGAGCAGCACAATTGGGTCCGGCCTTGTATAAATTAGTGAAGTCATGTCTGATGCTAGAAGGTCGGTTTTCTAGTGAATGCGCCGAATTTGGGCTGGTTGTTCTCCCGCGCATACCTGACGCCCGCCAGTCGGGCGAACAGCACTTGCGAATGTCACCCTGGCCCGCCCTGCAACATATCCCACTTGAACCTCAAACGGATCTGGCCAGCTGCCCGTCAATTGAGTGCAGGTAGTGTTAACCACGGCATACTCAATTACTGCAGAACAGCAGAAATCCGCACGAGCACAGATTTCACCCGCTCCGTCCTCCTGCCCTTGCGCGAAATTTTTGGTCTCCATGATGTTTTTGCTCCCTGAAACTGCTCACACCCTCGAAAGAATCCCGCAACCCTGCTTGTACCGCTGGGGTTGTGTGTGGCGAGTCCGGGCCATAAGGCTCGTGGTAGCGGAGCGGGTAGCCCCCGCCCTCCAAACAGAGTGAAGCCGACCGCCAGGAGGGGACGCCGAAACGCACGTCAGACAGCACGGTACGCTTCCCACGTAGGCCTCTCGCCATTCGTTTGAGCGGCCCTCGAAGGGGGAGTATCGCTGGTCGGCCCAACTCAACTGCGTCGCCGATCAAGCCTTCTGAATAGCGGTGCGTCGTCCCTTGGTGCCGTTTTGCTTGGGCATCGGTGGCTTTCCACGCTGTCGGCGCTGGCTGTCTTATTTGCCAATGCCTCAGCGATGGAAGGAGCGTGCGAATAGCCCCCAAATCGCGGGGCGCCATGAGCACCGAGCTGCTGGGTAGAAGGGCTCGTGTGGGAGAGGTTTCTAGAATGCCAAACTTCCGATGCTGTGCGTGTTGGTAACGTACAGAGCGGTTTTGGGGTGGGAAGGTGCAAAGCGACGACTGCCAGTGCTTCCGAGAAATTCTCGTCGATGTTTGCGCGTGATATCGTTGTGGTCCGAAGTCCAGCACGCTTTGAGCTATTCTGATTTCACACTTCACAGCGGTGAAAGCCGGGGGCCTTGGCCCCATGGCAGGATGCGACCCAGTAGTGGGTGAAGATTGTCGTCACAAGGAGAACATGCCCTACAATGCATCCTTTTGCTTTGCAAGATTGTCGAGGGGCTTTTCTGTGGTACAAGAAACGCTGGTGAAGCTGCTGAGGGCGTCAGACATAGCATTATCTGTTCGTGGAAACGAATATGCCTACATTCCAAGTGTCCCCAACTGGCTGACAATCAATTGATTGTGTAGCATCTTTGGTGGCGCTTCAATCGGGCAGGTGTCTCATTCATAGCTGCCTCAAGAGTGATTTGCACGCTGTGTTTGGCTAGCATGCGTGCTCAGTTGTCTCTGCACCATTGCTCATGGTGTGTACTGTGCCACCACAGTCTGCGTAAAGGACACATCCCAGCCTGTTCTTGTGCTTTACTATACACCTACTTGAGCCATTACGCACAGCACCACAGTATTTTTACCCAACCATTTGGTTGCTGCTGTTGTTGTGCTTTTTGGCTTAACAGGGGTTTCCAGGGTTAATGGACTGTGGTTGTTGTGGTGCTCGTTGCTGATAGTGCGCAGCTTGTCTTCAGTAGTATCAGAAATAACTGTCAGAGCACGGGGAGAATCAGCATTTCATAAGGTCAGCAGAGGGGGCCTAATGCATTAATTGTCTTAATGAGCACGAGGACGAATGCCACTCGATGCAGAATACTAACCCCCCTCTTGTTGTGCTATGTGGGCAGATAGCTCCTGCACAATGTGCTCAACTGTTGAAGAATGGCGGAGTTTCTGCAGTAGGTTTGAGATGGAAGTTGAAGAGGCGTGTGCATTGGCCAGATCCAGCAAGGTGACTTGGCTTGACTATCGACACCACAATTGGACATGTTATAGAACAGCCATGGTTTGCGCTCAAGGGCAACTCACAATTGGCTGAATGCTGGAGTTGGAAATACTGCATGATCTCAGGGCACAGAGAAGCTTATATTTGGGACTTTTTGATCACATGGGAAACTGTGGTTTGATGAAACCCACCTGTGTGTACATGGCCTGGGAGGAGCATGCTAAAGAGTTTGTCAGCTGATTATGAATTTGCCAGTTGATTGTTGCTTTCAATGCTTGAAATTCACACAGTGATTGTCAGAGAGTCACTGCATCAGCTTGACTGTATTGTGGAGGCACAGCTTTCTGCTTTAATCTGTTCTTGCTGGCTTGCCCTCTACAGGGGTAACATTGTGCCTTAAACCAGCAGACACTTTTCGGCATGGTTCGTGGAGTATCTCAAGATGGGCGTTGACACTATGAAATTCCATACCAAATCATCTTGACAGATCAAAAACCAGATTGCCACTGCATGGGAGACAAGGATGGAGTCAATGCTCATAAATATCTTCGCACGTTTCAGCACATGAAAAAGATTTGAGAACATTGTTTTCGTCCAATGTGCATTTGCCAACAACTATCACAGTGATGTTTCACTCCATCTGACATTCCATTCTGCACCAGCGCTACGGCATGGTAGACTGGGCGAGCCTTCCCCATGGTATCCTGGAAAATGTGAGGGCCACGATGAATGATGGCCGCCTGGGCAGGTCCTTGGACCTGAGCAATGCACGGTTGGTAAACCACCACTGGCATCGTTGGGCGTCAGATTCTGTCACTCAACTGCACATCAGCATCCGCGAGGATGTCCCCAGCCTGTGCTCCATGGTGGCCACCATCGCACACAAGTTTGTAAATCTGGAACGACTGCACCTCGTGTATGATGACGTCCCTTGTGGAGCCACCGAACTGGAACAGCTGAGTGGACTGGAAGGCCTCACGGCACTGGACATCAGTGGCTGCTACATCAACGATGGGTGCCTGCAGTGCTTGAGCAAGTTGATGGGCCTGCAGCACCTGGGCCTGGCATACTGCAGCCATGTGACTGACGCGAGTCTGGCGAGTGTGGCGCGGCTGCCAGCGTTAGCTTCCCTGGCCTTGTCTTCCTGTTGGAATATCACTGCGGACGGCATGGCGCATTTCACAAGGCTGACGACCTGCACATCCCTGGTGCTGCTTTACAGTGACGGGTTCAACCACGAGGCTGCTGCCCATGTGGCACAGCTGACTGGCCTCCGGGAACTTGAGCTGGCATACTGCCGACATGCAACAGACGCCAGTTTGAGGCAGCTGGGGGTCTTGACAGGTCTCGTGTTGTTGAACCTGTCATTTTGCTATGGCCTGTCAGAGCCGGGATTGGAGCACGTGGGAAGGCTCACTGCACTGCAGCACCTTGACTTGTCCTGTGTGGAGGAAGTGACGGATGGGGGAATGCAGCATGTGGGAAACTTGACTGCGCTGACACATTTAAACCTTACACGCTGCAAACTCATAACAGATTTCGGGGCAAGGCAGCTGGGTGCACTGAGGGCCTTAAAGAACCTGAATTTGTGTGGCTGCATTGCCCTCACAGATGCAGGCCTTAAAACAGTGGGAACTCTGACGACCCTGACGTGCTTGTGCCTGTCCCTTTGCAAGGGAGTGACGGATGAGGGGGTGAAGCACATTGCCAGATTGGTGTCGCTGACAAACCTGGACGTCGGGCTGTGCCAGGACGTCACCGACGATGGTGTGAGGCTATTGGGGAGAATGGTGCTTCTCAAGGACATTGTTGTGGCTGGCACCAAGGTGACAGACAGAGGGGTTGAATGGCTGAGGGCCGCCTTGCCTCGGATGCAGGGCATCCACACTGGGCTTTTTGACACAGAAGGCCTTGCAGTGGATGGACAGGGAAGAGCTCCGTATTTATAGTTTTTTTATCTGAATCCAGACTGGTGGAGAACAGAATAGTGTCCTTGTGCCTGGTAGGCCAGGGCAGGTGTTGGTTGCGGCATGTCATCAAACCAGTGTGGCATTCAGTTCGCTTCTCCATGTGCTATATGTGGACACATGCTCAAAGGGGAATAAGGGGGCTCATATATGACAGAAGAATGAGCTCGCTTTCAGATGGTTCCTTGTATCCACGTTCGATGCGGCGAATTGTAATGCAATGAAGACCAGGCCACTTCGGCAGGGACTCTGTCATGGGGTACCGCACACCAATATCATGGATTGTCACTGGGTAACCATCAGCCAAGCAACATCTCATATTGCATGCTGTTGCATTGGATGTATGGCTTCGTGAAGATTGTCTAATTGCCAAAGCAGCAGGCCCCAGATCTGAACGAGTTTGCCTTGCAGTTGACTCATTGTTGGCTGCTGATTCTGTTTTCTTGTGTGGTGCTTTCTTCGTATTCTTTTGGTAAGAATTCAAACGCAACAGATTGTTCATCGTTCTTCCAGTGCAAATGTGGTATTGGCGACATGCTTAATAATTTACGACACACACGTACAGTCGTACGTGCAATTTAGGCAAAACTGATATTGTCAGATGAGAAGAACTTCCACAACGAAAATATGCAGATGCTGATGCCTCCAATGTGCCTCAATGCGTCATGACTGCAGCGCCACACCGTGCGCCAGGCTAAAAAGGGCGGGCCTCTGTCATTCATTCCCAGCCACTTTGCGCTCAGAACCCCTGCGCAGTTGGCGGCCCAGCCGTAGGCGCCAGCCGTCGCCCAGCGAAATGCTGCGCCGCCTGCGCCAAAAGATTACGTCCGCCGGGGCGGCCTGGCGACAGCTCTCCTCGCTGTCCTACGAGGAGATCGCCGCATCGCCCAAGGAACCGGCAAAGGTTCGGGGCGTGGTTTCGTCCAAACGCTCTTCCGATGACAGACTCGAGGAAGGCGAACGCCTGACGGGATCGCGAGAAGCCCGTGTGCAGTTGTGGTTGGCGATCACTGCAGGGAGTGATCGGCGCCGGCAAGCTGGGCAAATGTGCGAGCGAACAGTTGTTGGACGCCCGGACGGACCATTGTAGCTATGGTGGTTGGTCCATTGTAGCGTGCCCCCATCCTTCCTCCAGCAATGCATGGAATCTTGGGCATCATTTGGGCACGCATTCTTGGGAAGGGTGGCGTCCGCTTAGGCCCAATCTGACTTGCATTGCCACCTTTGATGGCGTTCACAGGGTGACCCCTGTGTAGGTTTTGTGGTCCATGGGCTACTTGGAGCGGGAAAGAACTGGTGAGGCCAGCGGACGGCGATCTGCCCGCAGATGGACTTGTCGGTTGCTTCGATCACACACAAGTTGTGGCACGAAATACTTGGCGTATGACCTCTCCTTCAGACCCAGGGTTTGTCTTGCTGGGGCAGCCACTGACCCCTAATTGGCACAGGCGTCCTGCAGACATTGTTGATCAACCCAACATGTCACTGCCAGTAGGAAATATGACGGATATGGATTGGACACGTCAGAATGAACAAGCACTATCCGTCAACCTGCAAAAGATGCCAGGCTGTATGGCAAACCTGAAACTGTGTCACTGTGCCAGAAACTGGCGGTTTTCATCCCCGACACAGTCTTTGCATTCATGCTGCAGTGCAATTTGAGGTCTCTTCTTCATGTGAACGCAGTTGCCTCAATTCAATATGGTTGAACAGGCTATATTTTGTTTAAGTCGCCTTTGAAAGATAATGCGGTGTTCCTGCACCTTGCGCGGGAGATGCCAGGTCAGAGCTTGCCCATCAGCAGCACAATCTGCACATCAGATGTTTGTGATTGACATCGGTTCGTAGGTGTCATTTTCAGTCGTATCCTACGCACAGTCCTTTGGTGTTGAAAGGATTTCAACACAGCCCACCTCTGCCAAAGAGCTAAGAAACACAAAATGGTTGTGCTTGATGAGATGGCATTTCTGCAACATGCTTTGCACAAGACTGAGCCAGTTATGTCATTGTCGTGTCGATGCAGACCTGTGCATGTTTAATCGCTGCACACCAGCTATGAATTCTGGATGAAATTGGTTGGACATCGCAGCACAGTTACCATGACTTTGGCATGTTATTATTGAAACACAGAGCTTAATTTTCAGGGTGTTGGTGATCAAGAATGCCTTTAAGAACAATGAACAACATTTTGTCCATGAGCTGAAAGCAGCTGCAGGGGAACTGCTGCGGGGATGTGCGGTGCATCTTCTTTTGAATCCTGTTCTTCAACCCCGGCCGAAATCTGCTCATTTGGCTTCCAAATGTGTATTTTCATTGTCCTGACTTCCGTGTCAGCGTCCCCATCTGCGTCTAGCTATTTTGTAGGCGGACATTCACAACAAAGCTGGCAAGGGAGGCTGCATCAAAGGGTTGCAGGTATGCTGGTGCAGTGCATGCTTGAGGGGGGTCCAAGAGACACCTTGTGTTGACTATTTCTGGTGCTTTGTGCCATGGGTAGCTGGTCGTCACAAGTGCATGACAGTCCAACCCTTGGCATTCTGCGTGACGTGACGGGTGCAGGAGCATATATAAAGTGCGCTTTTGTCCAGCTGCAGTGAGAATTCTGCATGCCACCTGCTTGCACAGTATGCAAATTGCGGCACACCCAGGAACTATGTCCTTGGTCGGTTTTTGCCCCTTTGCAGCCTGGTGGCAGTTGGCATCAGCTCCTGATGCACTTATTGTGCTATTTATTAGTGCAGCACCCCCTGTTGCTCCGAAGTTGGGCACTCCTGTGTGGCACCATTGTACTGTTGTAGTTTATTAACACATGAAGCAGCACAATGCCCTGACCATCTTGGGATAGGGTAAGAGATGGCAACAGTTGATGCATCTGATCGACGAATTGATTGGCTAACCTGTGTGCGGATGTGGTGCACAATTTTATAGGGATTGGACAATTTACCTTGTCGATCTTCGAAATCATGGGTTGTCAAACAAACCTGGAGTGTTCAAACCGCCTCACACCATTGATGCTGCAGCAGAGGACCTGACAGAGTGCATTGCCAGCCTTGCTAGGTGTGTACAAGAAGCTCAAGTCGTTCAATAGAGATAATGCTGGCATTGAAAAGTATTGTTGAGAGAGAAATGCAAGTTGTGTTCATCGCAACCGAATGCAACCCTGAAGAGGGCATCGAATTCAACATCCATTGCATTGATTAATAGCAACATCACACCTGCTCCTGTGAGGCGATGTCATGCGCATTTCACAGTGACAAATGTTTGACTGTACCAGCTGTGTTGAGTTTCCCGGTCAGAAGCATTTTGGGTGCAAGATGAATGCTGCACTGCTGTGCCTATCCATGCGATCCAGGTGCTCCAGTCTGTGTAGAGACTGATAACCCAGGACTGGTGGTTGCTCATTTCTTCTTGCTGAACATGCCATCTGTCACGACTTGCCGCTCACGGTGGGAAGCTTTTATCTTGTGTATTGGATTTGTACGCTGTCTTGGCCAAGCCCAGTGTAGCATCTGATCGTGGAGGAATCCCCTCTTCCCAGCGTTGCTTAATTTGTGTTTTCAGTGCCACTCAGTAGTGTTGATTGCCAGCATGTGTATGCCACAGTACGATGCCACTTGGCATTGATGGCTTGCACCACCCTTGCACGTGAAAGGTGAAGGTGTTTTAAGGTTGATTTTGTCGGTTCGATTTTTACTTTGTTGTTAACTTCCATCTGCACTTCTGCTGCAGGCATTTTTGTATCATGCAATGCACAAGTGTGCATACAACACTCTATAGTTTTGGTTAAGGCTAACCTGTCTTGCAGTGGGCATCCCTCATCCTCAAGGAGGGAATATACATGGTCCACACTCACTGCAATCGTACCTTTGTTGAAGTTTTGATGGGTTAGCTGGTAGTTGGAATCAAATGTAATTTAGTTGTGCCAAGCAATTGTTCAAAATGAGAATGGTGGATGTCATGCAAAGCGTATTCTGAGTCCAGGGGCAAGCTTGAATGATGCCGATGCACCTGCATTGCCTGCATGAAACATATGCAAGTACACTGACAGATGACAGCAACATGTACACAGTTCTGATGCAGTTGCACACCTGTCTGAACTAGGGGAAAGGCTCCCTCCTTTGTGGCAGGTCACTCTCTGGGAGGGAAGGTGGTGTTGAAAGCTGCCAGTATCGCAGCTGCGTCCTCAAAATCACAGTCATTGTCAAGTCAGGTACACGTCTGCATGCCCCCTTTGTTGCCTTTTTGTCAACGTTTTTGAGCGTCAGCGATTGACAGCCACGGCCATCTTCCTCCAGCTGATGGGAACTGCCCCAGCTACATATTCTGAATCCTCAGTGTTGGGCCTGTGGTGCTGTTAGTATGTGTTGAAACCTGATTCTGTGATATTGCTGCCCTTGCTAGATGAATTTGCAGGTGCACTTGCACCTGCATTTCATGCTGATGCAATGATGCAGTGTACCTCAAGGAAAACAGAATGCATTTTACGCGTGAGGCATCTCTGAGCTAGTTTCTTTTTTGCTGAGCATGGTTGTCTGTCACAGACTCTCCTGGCATTCAGAGGTATCTGTTCCTGTTGTGTTGTTTGTTAATCGCAGCAGTTCAGTTAATGTTTTTGAACAGATCAAACCAAAAGCAAATACTCCAACAGGGATGTGTGACATGCACCACCTGTAATCCTTGTAGCATGCTGAAACAGCACGCAGCCCCATGCAGTGGACCCAGATGGCAGGAAAGTTAGTGCATGGCGATTCACTGGGGCGGCTTTTGTGTTTGTGCCGGTGTTTGTACATGATGCTGTTGCCATTGTGCCAATGCACCAGTACTCAGTGCTTCATTGTTGTGGGGGTGCTTGGTGAATGCATGGCTTGCTTTGGTACCCTGCAGTTGTGGATATTTGATTCTCAGATCGGGCTGGTGCCAAACGAATCGGCCGTCCGACATATCCTGGATGCTGTGAAGGTACGTGTGGGTGTCTTACGCAAGTGCCTGCCACATCTGTTGCTTGGATAGATCTGCATAAATTGCATTTGTCAGACTATCAGGCTAATCTCCTTTCACCCGTCGGGTCATTGTTGAATCAAGCATGACTCGTTTAGCTGTTGAGGAATGCTGCATGTGTAGTCCCCTGCATTGTGAAAGCAACCCACTACAGCTCCAAACGTGTCTGGAAGAAATGAAAGCTTGAAAGTGGGCAGAGCAGGAGCTGCCATCCACATCCCATTCCTGTTCCTCAAAATAGTGGATATTGGGCAAGTGCCCATGAGGAGTAATGGAAACCACAGGATCAAATTTGAGGCTTGTCTAACTTGGTGGCAACGATGTGATGACCTGCCTCATTGTGCGCGAGTCGCTGTGTCAGCACTGGCCGATCTGTTTGTTCACAGAAAGCATGCATCGCTTCCTGGCACTGGTCTTCTTGGGCAAGAAGGCGGATTATAGAATGCAATTCAGATCGTTCTGTTTGCTACAGGCAATCCCACTGCCAGTACCATCTCGTAAATGGCTCTATTCTCACATGGAATCAAAGGGCTTTTCCTTGCCGCTAGCCCAGTGGCTTGGTAGCAGCCTCGTGGGATCGCCAAACGGACCATTCACATGGGTTTTTGACATCGAGGGTGCCTATGAAATGTACGAGTCATACAGGTGAGCACGGATAACTGCTGCAAATACTCTCTCCCAGATAGTCTCGTTTTGCGTCTTCTCCAGCTCAGCGGTTTTTGTCTGTACAATGAAGAATGCCTGCTTGTTCCCTTGCTGAACAAGATCATTGCCCCTGCGATGTCGTTGGCTGACTCCTCTTGCATTTTGCTCAATGATTGTTCTTTCCTTCGCTGGCTGTCTATATTCTTTCACTGCAGTGACAGAGATGCGTTTGAGCAAAGATGGTGAATATCGTTGACCTGTCACGAACTGCCCCATGTTGCCTTGATTGTGAAGTGGCTACATTCATCCGCATATGTGAACGCAAAAATCACAGTCTATTGCAACCACAAAACGGAAACGTTGGTGGTAATGCATGCGTATAGAAATGCCTGACTTCTATATCACTAGTTATGCATGCAACATACGTGAATGTTTGAATTCTGTATATGAATTACACTCTCCATGCATGAATGTTCGAATTTCATACTCATAAATACAGATACGACTACAGTTACTCTTATGGATGCGGATAAGGATATGTATGGAGATGCAGATGCAGATACAGATTGAGAGATGGTTGTGCGTATGCCCGAAATTCAGACATGACCCATCGTCACTGGCCTTGCTCCCAGAAAAGCATGCATCAAGGTCACCATTTGAGCACCCAAATTGTTGTACCCAAGGGAAACTACAATTTTGCCAATGCCACTGCCCCAATCATCACTTTAGATTGTGTGCTGAATTTGCGCTGAATGTTATCGTGCATTTGCTTGTTGCAGTGCTTGCTGCACTACAGTAGCACCACAGGTATCGTACCAGTGATGTATTGCGTATGCCTTTAGCATTCTCCCGAAAGCTGGTAGTTTTTTGTTGTTGCTTTGGGAGGTAGAGTGCTGCACA